>JAXGGA010007993.1:0-59396 GCA_038373865.1 Uloborus plumipes
TAGCATTAGATGACACTAGTAGCCCTGGTAAATGCTGATCTATAGCATGACTCAGAAAACTTTTTCCAATGAAAACCTTCCTAAGGTCTGATCTTTAAACGCGTTTACTCAAAACTTGAATTTTTCCATTTAAATACCTTTGCTTCTCATTGCCTAGTACAAAATAGTATTAATGATTCCACATTTCTCCGAATTATTATTTTAGTAATACAACAAACACAGAGACGGTCAGGATAAAATCTGGCGCACCGGGGAAGGGGGGGGGGACACCCCTCAGAGGCCTTTCATTTAACATTATTGGCAATCCTAAAGGCTGTTTTAACTAAAAAAATTCCTTCCAGACAGTAATTCTGACTGCGTTAGTGGGTAACCGGTAACGAAAACGGCAGTAATCTTTCTGGTGATTTTCGTCCCTGTTTCAGAAAAAATTAAGTGCCAAGCATTGAAAATTTTGACAGTGGGCCTACATTCCCATTTGAAACCCCCTCCCCCCTTAAACATGCGGTTATAATACTTAAATAAAATAAATGAAAAACAAAAAACTAAATGATTATGATTTTCGTTTGATTTTTCCAAACTTCAGGCTCTAAATTTTATGTGTCCATCAAGTTGGAGGGGCACGTGCCCCCCTGTGCCCCCCCGATACTACGCTTATGGTGAAACAGCTGGTTGAGTAAAGACTAATTATGGACATGGTTAAGTTTTTTTTTTTTTTTGTTTTTTTCTTACAGTCGAGTTAGGACACCACAAAGATTCAAGAGACTGGTAAAAAGCTTTGAGTTGTTGGTAGTTCGAGCTACAAATACCTCGATGCAATAGAATATTCGAGTTATAAAACTTCAAGAGATCGAAACTCGACTGCAACTTGAATTGCTAGTTCAATTCTAGTTCATGAGTTTGAATGTAAACTAAAATAACCTATTATATCGTTGTTTTTTTTTCTTTCAAATCCGGCTTTATTATCAGAAAATGCCAGTCATTCTGTAGTTTTAAATACTTAACATCCTTCAAAAAAAAAAAAAAAAAAAAGTTTAAAATATTACTTTAACTTTCAACATGTCTTCCACCACATCAGTAGAGTCATAGAAAATAATCAAAACACAGATTGCAAAAGTTTAGCCGGAAACGTGACTCTAAGCTCAATACTCAACAAAATGATGCCTCATTCTGCTTAAAGGGAGAGAAAATACGTTTCGATTGTATACCTGAAATATTATTGGCTACTTAAATAAGAGAACTGAATCAAATTGCTTACTTCATTTTCTTTCAATCTGTTACGCTTATGTTAGCGCTTTTATAGTTAGGAAGGTGAAATTTAGGCATTGGACAGTTCGAAAATACGATGGTTAAAGCAATTTGCGGAACATAAGTTTAATAACTTGTATATACACTGCTCGACATTGAAAATGCAACACCAAGAAGGAGTGGTCAGAAATTGATGAAATTTGGTAAGAAGACAGAATTGTATGCAATAGCGCCCCAAACCATTATGCCACGTTGTCGCGCTGTGGGGCGTTCTACAGTTACTGCCGGATTCGATCTTTCTCCACGTCGACGCCACACACGTATGCTATGACTATCGCTGGACAAACAAAAGCGAGATTCATCTGAGAACACCACGGTTTGCCATTCTGCTATCCACGTCGCTCTGGTCCGGCACCATTCCAAATGTTGGAGTCTGTGCTGTGAGGTCAATGGCAGTCTTCTTAGCGGGCGCCGTGATTGCAGGCCACGTGCAACCAGTCGACGGGAAATGGTTCTGGTCGACACAGGAACATCCAGGGTACCTTGCACGTGCTGCAGAATTGACGTACAAGTGACTTGCGGGTCCGCCACAGCTTGTCGGTGAATCCGTCGATCCAAGCGGTCTGACGTCACTCTGGCTGCACCTGCACCCCTCAATGTGGCTACATTTCCTCTTTCCAACCATCTCCGACACAGCCGATGCACAGTGCTTGCATCCATTTGGGTATCAGCTGCAATTTGACGTATGGACCAACCTCCCCTTCTCAGTCCGATCACCGTACCCCTTGTAAAGTCGTCTATATGCTGGAAGTGTCTTCGTTGAGGACGGCGTGGCATTTCCTCCTATCACACGTATCCTTCGAGACAAAAACCAAATTCATCCGATAATTAGTCTGGCAGAAAAACCAACATGAACATAGCCCACTTTTCAACTTCATTATCTTATATCTTACTTCACGTGCGTCGGAGAGCTGCGCATTTCATATCATTTGCATAACTCAGTGACGTGCGTTTACGGTAAAATTTGCATGAATTTCTGACCACTCCTTCTTGGTGTTGCATTTTCAATGTCGAGCAGTGTATGTAAAGTTTAAATTCAACGTTAAAAATGCACAAATATGCACTTTTAACGTTGAATTTAAACTTTACAGCTATCGCACAAAGGTATTTATTTTCTTTAACTTGTATATACAGGGTGTCCACTCCAATCGTGGACCAATAGCTAATTTCTAAACCGTTAGAGATAAGCATATAGTTTATTTAGGAAAAGATCTCCAAATTACGAAAGGAATTTTGGGTCTATTAAATGTTTTTCAAAAAATCAAATTTTGAAAGAGTTACGAAATTTAAATTTTTATACAGCCCCCAGTCCTATCAATCATATTTAGTGAAACATTCTTGACACTGTAACGTTTAAAACTAAAAAAAAATCACTCTTCTACCACAAAAATTGACCGAGTTATGACGTTTTGAAAAATCAAGATTTTGCATTATTTCATGACGTAATCGAGAGATCGCTTAAGGGACCGTGAAAATTGACGCAATGTTAGGCAATTTTTAGTAATGGTAACTAGAGAGAAAGAGGTCTTTCTTAATGATTTTTTCAAAATTGATGTTGTTTAAAGGCTAAGTTTAACAATGTTAGGGAGCCGTAGACATTGGAAACGCTCGCTCACCCGCTCGCAAAACTAGATGAAACATCTTATGGTAGAAAAATGATTCCTTCGGTCGTCCGTCATTTGGTGAGCATCGCTCATAGTAATAAGCTTACTATAGGTTCGTTTTCCTCGATACTGGCAGGGATTTTACAGTTTTGAAACAGTAATCCCAATGAAGAATTTCTTTTTGAGACAATTTGTCTCAAAATAGGTTTATCTTCTAAATAACCGCTGGAAATAATTCAAGAACAGAAAATAAGTTTCGAATCTTCCTGAAATTAATTCAATCCTTTCTTTACTTTGTGTGGTTTGGTTTGCGAAATCAAAGTCATATTAACATCAAAATTTAATCGGTAAAACAGTTTAATATTGCTAAAAACATAATGGAAAAGCATAGCAGAAAAGAATCATTTTCTACTTCAAACTTCCGTAGGCTAATTATCTAGTTAAGCGAGCGGGCTCGCGAGCGTTTCTAATGTCTATGGTCAGAACTTATTGCAGCGTTCTCTGAAATTGAAGTATAAAAAATGCAAACTTAAACTCTGAAGAATGCGATTGTTAGTTATGTCTGTCAAGTCAGGTGGCTTCTTGTATAAACATTTTTATAAACTGACCTCGTATAAACACAATTTTTAGGCTCTGTTTGATCACGATTGGAGAAGTGGCGAGTAGTTCGAGATTCCCTCCCTTCATGGAAAAATTTTCAAGTAGATATCAATAAAACACATTTTTTCGCTATTTTAGGTACTTATGCTGGCACCCACCTCAAAAAACCTTTTTTTAAATTCAAGTGCTTTTGGCAAATTTTAGGCTATTCTTCATGACATTGGGAGAAAGATCAGGGTTTGGAAGATAATCCAAGAAAATAAATGATAAAGCTATCCTTTGGCTACATAAAAATAGAAGATTTTCTGCCACCCCTGCCCTAAGCATGTTCATTACAAGCACATTTCATATGATACCCATCACCCCCTTACCGCCCAAAATGGGTCCACCGCCCCCCTACCGCCCAAAATAAGTTCATCGCCCCTCACCATCTTCCCACCCCCCACCGAGGGGCGGTATCTCCCCCGTTGAGAACCACTGATTTACATGATCGCATAGAAAGATCAATTTCAACAATTTCCAATTAGCCATTTCAGAATTGTTGAATCATGCAGTTAGCTATGTGCAGTATTACAAGCATGTACCGACAGCCTACTTAACACAACCAGAGACTGCATCTTCGTTCTTGTTATGGCGTCGTCTGCCTAAATAACTAAGTGAAAGGCATAATAAGGAACGTACTCTCATTGAAGCTAAGATAACCTTCAAACTGGTTGCAATCTCAGCTTCCATAAGAGGAAATATGCTTGTCCAAATCGTTTATCACCTCCTTCAGACCGATTGGTCCATAATAAGGACGATACTACAGTCTCTGTATAACATAACCGAGCTGTCAGTATATGCTTGTAGTTATGTTGTAGTCCAATCTGTCTAGCTTTAGCACTGACTTGAGGGAGGTAACTTACTGCTTACTATGTAATATATTGCCAACTTTTCTTTGCAAAAATACCAAGGAGAAAAGGCTTTTCAATAACTCTAAGTCCTTTGAACCAGCGAAAACTTTCGTAGGACTATAAGTTACCATAGCCTTCTCAAGACTTTTGAAACCCTACAAAATCTTTCAGATAAAAAATATTCGAATTGTAACGGTTCAAGTTATCGCGAAATGACTGAATGTTGAAAAGTTATAACTGGTGCAATATTAACCAAAATGGCTTACTTTTACCTTAAACGTCTCTAACGATTTATGTTCAAGAACAAAATGGCAACTCCTTTTTATTGTCAATTATTTATTTCACGCTATTTAATTTCTGCAGACGATTTTTATAAATCCAATTTAAAATAGATATTTCCAAATTTAAAAACGACGGTATCTTTTTTCAGGGTGGAGATAGCGATTAGTGGCTTTGAAAGCATTCGGAAGGAAACTCTCCTAGCCGGATTTTTTTGCGTTCTTTTGAATGAGACCAAGATCGAGAAGATCCGATAAGCATTTCGCTAGATAGAGCTATTTTGAAGTCCTTTATTTGAAATTCGAACGGATCGGTACTTTTTTTCCCGCTCAAAAACAACCCTATGATCCTTCCCAGGTTCCCAAGTATCTCCCTGCCAAATTTCGTCCAGATACGACGTAAACTGTGGATACATTCTTTGTTTTATTTATGTGGATTTCATAATTAAATAAAATATTTTCCAAAACTTGCAGCACAGGAAGGAAGTATGCATGTTGAGATATTGTGAAGGAAGTAAGCGTTCTTTTGAATTAAATTGTTCCTTTAGAAGTAATGGCGAGGATGGGCAAATAGGGGGGGGGGTGGATTTTCCTGTTGACAAACCGGCAGAAACGCTTTTAAATACATCATTACTCTGCTGTTGATAAAAGTTTGCGCATTACTGTCTCTTTGGCAAGTTCTTTATGGAAAGCTAGACATGTATCTAAACATGATTATTTTTTTTACGTTGACTCGAATGGTTAGACATGTTTGTATTTTCTGAAAGCCAAAATGTTTAATGAAACCTTTTATAAAACTTGAAGATTGAGGATGAAATATCGCGGTCGAGATCTTTTGTGAAAAAAAAAAAAAAGATACCTTAATTCAGAATCAAATTATTCCCGTTAAAGAGAACGGGATACGCAATACATATTAGAGACAAACCGACGTATACATGCTTATCCTGTTTCATGTTTTTGATATTGATCAATCAAGTTTGATTATTTGTGTCAAATTTCAATAGTTCGAACTTCCTAGAGACCGGCTTAAACGAGACTTAAAAGAAAGCATTCGTATCTCGCCACCACTTAGCAAACCACTTACTATGGCGACTAAAAAAAAAAAAAAAAAAACAACAACTGCCCACAGCTAAATTTCACTTCATTGGAGTATTTGTTTTCAAAACTAGTCATTTTTTTAAGTTTCCCACACTGGTAAAATTAGTTTTTAATTTCCTTTATTCCAGTTTATGCAAACGTCCATATGTACAATTTTGTACTTATCTTTTAGTGTAATGCCTTATTCTTTTCGTATAAAATTTTTTGGGTAAAGTAGCGACTAATAGTATTAACGCGGTACATAAAATAAAAAGTTTTGGCCAGTCACTGGCTACTAGCTACAAATTTCAATCTTCAGGTCTGGCTAAAACATTCGCAAGTTATAGGTAATTCAAGTAATGGGAAATTCGCACAACCATGTAATGAGATTAAAGCCAAATGAAATCGTCGAGATAAAATAACATTATAGTTATAAGGCTTTGAGCTATCGAAAGTTATCTGTATATTTTTGTTATTAGTCGTATTCTACTGTTTTTTAAACTTGCTGTTTTTATAATGGGTATATAATGAGTTACGCGGTTTATCCCTCCTTTTGTGCTTGGTACATGGCGATCTATTAATTTATATAAGGAAGGATTTATGTTCAGATATGGTAGACTTAGTGAGTATGAATAGTAACTCTTTAAAA
The DNA here is from genome assembly GCA_038373865.1 of Uloborus plumipes. Classification (NCBI taxonomy): domain Eukaryota; kingdom Metazoa; phylum Arthropoda; class Arachnida; order Araneae; family Uloboridae; genus Uloborus; species Uloborus plumipes. The sequence continues at coordinate 6,407 of JAXGGA010007993.1, forward strand.
TTCATCTAACTTCTTGTAGAAAATACATTTGAGCGAATAAACCTGAGTGGGTTTTATTCCCACTTATTCCCACTGTCTGCTTAAAATAAATAGTTATTATTATTTTTTTCGGTTACAGTTTTTTAAGCAGTATATTTTGTTTAAAATATTACGACTGGGAACTATGAATTATCTATGAATTAAGAATACTGCATAGATAATTAATTTTACGTTTACGGCTTCAAATATAACAATAAAGCTTTTCGGTTATGAAAATCTATGAGTGCGATTTTTGTCTAACCTTCAATATGAATAAAGCATCTGAAAATATAGAATGAAATGTATTGCCAAAAATTACTTTAAGAGAAACAAAATAATTAGCTTTAGAGCAAAATATTCAAAAAGAATAAAACTAATAAAGCTAAAAAAATGAATATTAATGTTTCAAAACCCAGCTAAAATCCTTCATTGCAAAATATTTCAATTTTCCGAAACGATTTGAATACATTTTTAGTTTTAAAATTTGATCATATTCAAAAATTTCTTCTGCAATTTCCTTTTCTTTGATTTTCTTTTTTCAGCAACATTTTTCAACACAGTTAACCTTCTCAAAAACTTTTACGGAAAGAAAAGCTATAAAAAAGCTCCAGTGTAAAGCATACAAACTATCCAGCATAAAAACTTCCTTATTTAAAACGGAATTGCTTTCTTAGAATCTATTAAAGATGCGAATCCGACTGCAACGACGACAGTAAATTTTCTGAAAAACATAACAATGCATTTTTACGTCGTTTGAAGAAGAAATAAAGGCAACAATTTACGATCGCTCTCTCATTGAAAATGAAGTCAAACCCAACATATTGTACTGGAGCAGTTATTAGTAATAATAAGAAAAGGAAGCAAAATAATTTCTCAACAAAGCTCAATTGTTCTTCCTTGTTTCGTCTTCCGATATTTTATTGTTTTTCAAGAGCTATAAAAATCAGCATCGTTAATTGTTATTAGTCTTCCAAAGATAATAATGGTTAGAAATTCATGAGGACATAAACTGTCAAGTGTATTAGCTTTTGTGTATTCTGCAGAGTTTATTTTTAAGGATCTTTGCAGTTTTTTATTTAGATGAATATAATAACAGACTATGCATTGGACATTGGTTTTGAATATGAGGCCATTAACCGCTTCTTTCAAATATTAAGTTAACTATTTTAATATTTTAAATATTTTTGATGTCAGATATTTTTTTTACTCGTAGCATTAATCATGGATTGAAATTTACAACTATAATGTTATGAATAGTTTAGTCTTGTTCTTCGAAAAATGCATTAAACTCGAAACGTAATTAAGGGATAACCAAAAAAGAGTTTTCTTGTGCATTTGTTAATAAATTAAGTCTTAAAGTTATTTAGCGTGACGCAAATGTTTAATTGCATTAGTGAACAGTGTTTTTCACAGATGTTACGGTTCCGACATTACATTTGAACAGAGAAAATTTTACTTTGATTATAAGACACTTTTTAAAATTATTGTGAAAGGAAAATCATTCATAGAGCATATTTGTTACAAATTTTTGCAAATATAATTACTGTGTGTAAAAATTAAGAAGGTCTTGAATAAAATGAACGTCAGATCCCAACAGTACAAAAAAAGCAAAAAAATACTTTAAGAACAAAGGAATATTTTGAATTTTTATGTTTGATATGATTGGAACCTTCAGCTTATTAAGGAAATATTTAACTGATGCTAAAAAACCGATGCTGGTACACATAAAAGTAGTCTCATTTAGTTCTAGACGGAACTTCTTGTTTTGAAAAAGTAGGCAGAAAAATTAATTAATTTAAAACTTTGCGAAAAAGTTATAAAAGAAAGAAAAATATAATTATCTTTTTTTGGAAATATTTATTAATTTGATTGTCGCTTAAAGCCGCAAAAGCGGCATATTTGGAAATAGGTTTTAGTTGCTATCGAAATTGATTGATCCCGTTTATTTTATTAATTTAGGGCAGTTAACAGTGCTTTCTCCTTCGAAAATACTGACTTAACCCATTAATGCCTAGCGTCCCTTTTTAGGAACGGTCCAAAAAGGGGTCTGAATTTCCCCAAAATGAACATTTCAACCAAATAATGGTGTTCAATTAGTACCTTGGTATTGTTTCAGTTCGTTATTAACAGATTGCAGCACATAACCATTCTAAAGTGCGTTCTGTAGCAGTTTCAAAATGATCTTTATCAAAAATGACATCGTTCACAATCTCAAGGAAAAAAGCTAAGTTTTCAAAGTTATTCCCAGCTTCCCAGTTTATGTTAATTGCTGGTTTTATTTCTTCTTATAAAAGGTCTTTTTGAATATTATATCGTAGGCAGAAAAAAATTTGAGTAAAAAAAGTTTCTACCCTCTGGCGTCTATCGTAACTTTTCAGGGGCGATTCTTCTTTCCTTAATAAAAAATTAATTTTTTACATAATATTTTTTTTATTATTTTTCCCGTCCATTAGACACTGTTTGTAACCAGTATACAAAATATCTTTGGAAAAAAAAAGTCAGGCATTAATGGGTTAAAACTCGAAAAAAAAAAAAAAAAAAAACGAAGAAGCTGAAATATTTTAGAATTCACAAGGTATCAAAATGTTTCATTACAATGTATTTCCTAAAGAAAATAAATGTTCGATTTCATGTAAAAAAAATTATGACACTTTACTGTTTCCTTTTCTTTCTTTCTTTCTTTCTTTTTGCCTCACATTTTCCCCTTAAGGCATAAAATACTATTTTTTATGAGATCTGTAAAAGTTCTCATTTAGAAAAAGAACATTAACATAATGGCTTTTGAAAATTGTCTAAAGTAAATTTCAATCATCTTTAACGTTTATTTTATCTTTACTGGCTTTTTCTTTGTACGTTTTCGTGAGGAATTTCCTAAGAACCAGGATTCTTCGTTCTTGATGTCAAATTTACCTTTTAAAGAACACGAACAGATGTAAAAGCACCCTAAAATAAAACTTGGTCCGATTTCCTCTTTACACAGTGTCCCACATAATATCGTAGTACTTTTATCGCTTAAATTGATAAAAATCTTCTCTTTCATCAGTTTTCTTAATAACCTTTTTGAAATTTGAAAACGCGTTTATATTTCTCTAAAATTTAAGAGCAAATTTATGAGTCTGGATATTTTTTTCTGTGATTAATGAAATTGGAAATATAAACAGTTCAGGTAAGTCTCGAAACAACTTATTTTTTCTTAAATAAAATCATTTTTTTTTTGTATTACAAGAACATGTTTTAACAAATGTTTACTGTTCCCTAATGGAGTAATAATCAGCCATACCATTATCCACTTCTAATAATATTGCTGCTTTTTTAACATTAAACATTATATTTATCCATTAAGATTCAAAAAAACATTATTTTCCCACTGTTTTTTCGACATTGGGCAAAGCATTTTTTCGCTTAAACCTTTTTTGTGTAATTAAGAGGTAAACCATTAGTTGCATACAACTGTGCCATATCAAGCATCACAAAACTTTTTCCATTTATACTTTTTTCCAAAGAAAATCCGTTTCTTACAAAAAAATTCTAGTACTAGGATTTCTCTCCCCTACTACGAACACTAAACATCTGTTCGAAAGCTAATTATATCATTTTCCTAACTTGAACACTTAATCTTACTGAACTATGAAATTGTATAAATAATAATATGTCGTGATTTATGTAAAAATTATATAAGAGATTTTTACAACTGAAAAATAAATTTAAATAATTGCTTTTCAAAAAAAAAAACGAGCAACTAAGTTAAATTGAAATTTAAAGCTAATTAGTTGTGGACATTATAGATATGCAAACAATATAATATGGAAGAAAATAACTGCTGAGAAGAAAGCCTGATTGATGTGTTAACAACTAGTTTTATTTATACTGCGTACTACTTTAAGACAACTGATAATAAAAATCAAAATTATATTGCATAAGGCTTGTATGCACATATTCTACCATATAGTGCAAAATTTTAATGGAATTGGTTTTGACATTGAAAATCACGAGTTGATAAGTGATTGATAAAGAAATGCTGTTTGTCTTTTTTTGTTTTCGCAGAAAATGTAATTTCCTTAATCAAATTTTTGCAAGGAAAACAAATCTTTCCCCCTCTTTCTCTTATTTGCTTTGCGTTCGAACATATTTTAAATCAGTTTTTTAGAGTAGTAAATGAGAAATACAATCGATATGTGTCACAAAACATGCAATGTTTTTTCTTTTTTCTGTTTTCTTTTTTTTTATCCTTTTTGTTGTCGGTGAGAAAAAAAGGGCAAGGATATTTTTTAATCTATTTATTTGTTTGTAACATTTCTCAAAGATAATATTTAGCTATTTCGTTTAAAATAACTTTTTATACAATAGTGTGGGTGAAAGTAGATGCAAATTTTGTATTTTCGTTTTACAGAGATAAAACTTCGTTTTGTGAAGTGAGTTTGAATATATTTTAAAATAATTTGTCTCATTTTTTCCGCAGAAAAATTTAAAACAAACGTTACGCATTTTATTTTTTAAAGATGAATATACAAGCATATAACAGCATTCTGGCTATGACATCCAGAGACCGCAGTTTTGTCCTTGTTTTGGACTCATCAGACCGGAATAGCCAATAACTAAGTTGGAGACAGATCTCTTCTCATTTGCTATAGTTTATGTATCTCCAATTTCGGCTGGGCATTTGGTCAGAATCTGGAGAAAAAAAAAAAGCATTACGATAAAAGGTCTTAGCATTGTCAATTTCCTATGTCTGAGCCATGTATACACCGTCGTTTTCGAGCAATTGCACTTTTTTTTATTGAAGGAATAGTTTGTAAACATATTTTTATACCTTACGTTAAGAACGTAATTAGTAGGGAAGCTCGTGCACTGCAAAAATGAACTGTTATTTTTACAGTATAATACTGGCAGCCGAGATTCCTTTTTAGCCTACTTTCCCGTTAAAAATAAAAGAGACGAAAAAAGCATTAAAATTGGCTTAATGCATTTAAAAATGTCGCCAAGTCCAAAAAATATCGCCAAGTTCAAAAAATATCGCCAAGTAAAAAAAAGTAAAAAAGAAACAAAAAAAATGAAATAAATATATAAAAATTAAAAATTTGAAAGTAGGGTATTGAGATGGGGAATTTGTGTGTCGGTCTGTCGGTCGGTCTGTCGGTCTGTCGGTCTGTCTGTCCCCCCCCTAATAACTTTTGAATGAACATTCCGATTTGGACAAACTTTTTTTTGTTGGAAAGATCTCGGCGAGTACAGCTCATTCCCATATTTGATTTTTCGATTTGAACAATTTTTGGTTCAATTTTGAGCCGTTCAAACAACCGGTCCCGCGATACTAACTTTTGAATGAACAGTCCGATTTGAACAAACTTTTTTTTGTTCGAAAGGTCTTTTCAAGGATACTTCATTCCCGTATCTACATTTTCGATTTGAACATTTTTTCGTTCAACATTGAACCGTTCAAGCAACCTTTCCCCACCTAATAACTTTTAAGTGAACCGTCCGAATTGAATAAAGTTTTTTTTTTGTTCGAAAGATCTCGGCAAGGATACTTCATCCCTGTTTTTAAATTTCCGATTTGAACAATTTTTCGTTCAACATTGAACCGTTCAAACAAGCTCTCACACCTAATAACTTTTGAATGAACAGTCCGATTTAAACAAACTTTTTCTTGTTCAAAAGATCTCAGCAAGGATGCTTCATTACCGTATTTAAATTTTCAGTTTGAACATTTTTTTTTGTTCAATATTGAACTGTTCAAACAACCTTTCCCCACCTAATAACTTTTAAGTGAACCGTCCGAATTGAATAAACTTTTTTTTGTTCGAAAGATCTCGGAGAGGCTCATTCCTATATTTCACTTTTCAATTTGAACCATTTTTCGTTCAATGATGAACCGTTCAGAAAACATTTTAACATGAGCGCCTACGGAGAAATTTAAATTGAATGTTGATTCTGAACTTTAAGGCGGATTTCCTTCAAACTAACTTTGTAAGAAAATGGTTTTGATAAATAATGTATTGTAAAGTACTTTTTTGAATAATCGTCTGTGAGGACTCTGGTTCCGACTCCGACTCCGCAAACATGGCGGAAATGCAGGCTCAGAAAAAATGACTGACTAGGAAGACGATTTTTTGTTTATTTATTTATTTGTTTTGTTTAATTTATTATTATTTTTTTTTTTATCAGACGATTTTTTTTTTGTTAACAAAAATTGTTCATTCACGAGAGCATTTTATTCCTTATTCATATTTAACAACTGGCAACGGATTAAAAATGAAATTCAAGACATTTTATTAACGAACGAGTTTTTTTTTTCTTTCTTTGATAAAATGTGTTTTGAAGTTCTTTGTACTTTTATTTTATTTATTTATTTTTTTTCTTTTGAAAACGATTGTGGAATTTTTCTACGGAAGAACTATAGCAGTTACATTCTTTTAAAGGTGCGACAAAACTTTATTGACTCGTTTATTTACTTTTTACGTGTCTATTTTATCTGATGAGAGGGGTATATTTTGCTTTTAGAAATCAGCTTTAAGTGCAAAAAGATATGTTTGACATAATTTTTAGTTTTAGATAATCAAGAGAATATTGATCAGATGCTACAATGCCTATGTCGATGTACGGGAAAGTAGGCTCGTTTAGTTCTTGACAGAACTTCTTGTTAAAACTGTAAAATTAGCAATTTCACAGTTTATTACTGTAAAATTAGTAACTTTTACATTTTATTACTATAAAGTTAGCTTTATTATACTGTAAAAACATTTTTTTCAGTGTGGGAGCTCCTGCGTTTTATATTTTTAAAAATAAATTCTGACAAATTTATTAGTAGGCAGTTGAGCTCATCAATATTGGGCTCCGGTGCCTATTAGTACATTAATTCCGAATTCTGAAACTCATGAATAGTAATTTTTTTCACTGCATTATACTTTTCTTTCTTTCATTATGGAAATGTTCACACATCTGCAGTCACTCGGCATATATATTTGACAGCTTTATAGTGCCGGAATTTATTAGTTTTCTTTCTTAATCCCACAGTGACTATAAACGCCACTAGTAACCGTAACTGCTGTTATTTCTCGTTTATTTCCGGAACAGAAAATCATGGCTGAAACGGTGTTTAGGTACTGCTGTTCGAAAGGAAAATCGTTTCCTTTCGAACAATACATTTTAGCTTTTGTTTAAACCTATTTTAAATTTGACTGTTTTTTTCCCAACAAATATTATTAATTTAATGGCAAGAGTAATTTTTATTATATGGCTACCTTTCTGAATTTACGAATGCAGCCAAAGATGCACAGCTTAATTCCAATGATGAACGCATCTCGTTTCGCTTTCCCCCTCTTCTTTTTTTCAGAATTCAGATTATTTCGCTTGGATATATTGAACCCTGACAACAAAAGTGACAACGCATTAAAAAAAAAGTTGGGGGGGGGGAGAAACATTGGAGAAATTCAAAGTTTTACGCAATAGCTGTTTAAAATGATTTTCGGCTCAAATATTACAATAGGTGTTAAAAAAAGTTATAATGTGATGTTTGCTGTTTAGTTTTCGTTGCCTAAATTACTAACACCTTTTTAAAATTTGAAAAAAAATTTCTTCTTAATTTTGAAATTTTAATGATGTGTTACTGTTTTGACTATATTTTTTTTACTGAACTACGCACCAGTTATGTAATCTAACTAGTTCTTTAATAGAAAAATCATGTAAACTTTGAATTTAAATCATGAGCTAAAAATTTATCTAATTTTTCGAGTCGTGCCACTTACGCTTTGGAGGTGCAATATGCTCAGTAAAATACAGAGATCTCTGTAATTTTAAAATAGATATAAAAGACTGGTTGAACTGCCAAGAAAAACACTATTGTTTGTCTTGAAAACCAAAGTAGTAGGACGCGACACTATACACAATTGGTCAAATGTCTAAGTCTGTCACAAGAGTGACTATTTTTTATTTTATATACACCACTTTGATACTGCGTTATCCACGAAATGCACCAATCAAGACAGATCAGTTCTAAAATTTATCAATATATTTTGTTTAGAAGAAAGGTCAGACACAAAGTTATGTTATGGAACAAAAAATCTATTTTATCGTTTTATTTCAGTTTGAACTATTTCGAAGTAAGAAACAATTCTTAGAATTCGAACAAGTAATAATATTAAACCGTCATCAATCATAGTTTTGATCCGTTAGTTTCGATTTTCCACTTGGCAATCGCAGATTTTTCTTTGTAAAATGAAACTTTCATCTTTAAACCCTTTTGCGATTTGACGTTTGAAATGAGCTCGACATTTTTTGTGAAATAACTTTTTCTTGTTTACTAACCAGTAGTAGTACAGCAGATTTGTTCTTTCACTAGTAATACAAACATAGATACATCAAATATGATACATCATAAATTTATACATTCAACCAAATAGAGAAGTAAATCAAACATTTCCTCTTCCAGTCAATGCAGCCCGCACAAACAACAATTTAAATATTCAAACTGTATTCTTATTTCATTCGACTCTAAACCAGTATATAAATGCATTTTAAATGACAAAATCTTTTATTGAAAATAATGGTAAAAGTTATTTACTGATTGCTTCTGTAAATAGAGAAACATTAATAAATGTGAGCTATGAAAATAAACTATAGTCGACTTTGAAAATATTAGTTGCTTGTGTTTATCCAAGGTAAAACTATATTTTAAGACTTGTTTTTTAACTTTTTCCATTACAAAAATTATGCTTTTTTTCAACGTTACTGTTCATTGCTCAAGTGCAATGAAGGCTTTGTTGTTCATTAATACAAAACTGAAAATATTACTGTCTAATATCTTAAAAAGTGAAATCTTAGTAAGACTTAAAATGCAATCCATGAAAGAAAAATCTCCCAATAGGATCAAAAGATCAGAAACATTGGTATTATCGCATATTGTGAATTTAAAGTTTAAATCAATTTTAAAAGATAATTTCCATATAAGGATCATTATGAACAAACCCTGACCCCCCAGAAAGCAAGTTTTGACTGCGCTTGTTATTTGCATTAAGTTGGAATTAGCCGAAATCCTGTCAAAACTACGAATAATGTACACATAGAAGTGTAATTATTTTGTGTTCTTTTTACTTCCTTTTACGAAGTAAAGGAAGTTTTGTGATTGCGAAAAAAATATTCCTTAAATTTGGGTCAAAATTTTGATTTTGCTCACCCCTGAATGAATGTTGAGTCGTTTTTTCGACCTGTCAGCACGTGCATATGTACCTTCCAACATATAACCAGCCGAAAATCCTTTTCAACTACCCCCGAGTTAGTTACGACGAGTTTTCTCGTGACGTCCAAATGTACGCATGTGCGCATGTTAGTCGCATAATTAAAAAACTATATGCCGTAGAAGCTTCTAGTTTGGTATTTAAGCTCTGGGGCGGGGGTTTAGTTGTGCCCTTTGTAGTTGCATTCGAATGCTCCCAAGGGGGTGCTTTACCCCCTTTTTTGGTGTAAATCAGCGTTAATTTCAATGCAGATGAATTGGCACGACCACTTGGCGGTATATCGCCAAGTTTTGTTTGGCCCCAACTTGGCGAGATATCGCTAATTTGGCGACGCATTTGGCGAAATTTATTATTATTTTTTTTTTTTTTTGAATTTTGGTTTAATTTGGAGCTATTGGCGATATTTTGCGAAAAATCCACTGAATGATGTTAAAATCGGCGATATTTAAAAAATGAATCATTGTAAAAGATTTGTTTTGCTTTGTTTCGTGGCAAACTACATGTGTAAATTTTCGAATTGCTACCTTACTCACTCCTAGCACTTTTTTAACACAAAGAAATTTACACGTAAATGGAAGTAGTGTGGGACCCATACTAGATTTTTTTTTTTGAGATAAGGATTAGAGTATCAAAAAAAAAAAAAAACAGTTTTATAAAACAATCTGAAGTATAGTTCTTTTTAATGAAGTTTGCTAACCCAGTGCAAGACTTTAAGACCCTGTATAATCTCCAGTAAGTGCATTCCATAGGACACAATAAAACATGCTGCACCCTGACTATAAATGCTCTTTTGCACAGCAGAAGAAGGCTAGGATATTCAAATGTAAAATTTTAAATATATTTATTTTTGTTTAGTAATTTTAAATATAGCATCTAAAAGACAACATTGCGTATAAAACGCGGTTGTAATATATAAGTGAAAGAGAAGGGGAACAAAACTACTTTTAGTAAAGAAACTTACATTCAATTATGAAAAACCAGTAACATTTTATAACTACTGCTGTGGATGTGTGAATGCATTCTAATTCAGTTAGAAACTAGAACATATCAGTGTATAACAATCGCTCATCTCAAACTTTACTTACTTATTTTAGAAGCAATGTTTAATTGCAATATGTTTTTCACTACAAAAGCAGTAAAGCTAGAGTTCAATTTAAGTATACTTTGTATTGAAGTTCTTTGAATTAAAATCAAACGTAACACAGAAATATATGCAAAAAATCATAAATTTCTCTGGAAAGAGATTAAAAAAGTTTAAATACAAGTAAGTTTCTTTTGGAAATAAAAACTATAAATTTGAAAACTCCTTAATTGGTCAACTTCAGAAGACTAATTTATGTTAAAGAAATGTCTGTTGTTTGTTTGTTCTGACAATAAAAACTGCATCAAAATCAATATATAAGTTATTATTATGTTTCTACTGTTATTATCATTATCATCATTACAATCGCTATCATTATCATACAAGGAGCTCCGTCCTACGTTAGCTAACGCTCACTAACTCCCATAGATAACTTCAAAATATCTTTTGTATATTGTAATTTGTGAGAAACTTTACCAAAACTAATCGAAGTTAACATAAAAAAAGTAGTAACAATAATAAAAAACAAACGTTTTGAAGGTCATCCCCTCACACCGGGGTCTCAAGTAATATTGCATGTAATTTTAAGGGTGTAGGTAGTATAGGGTGTCTTGGACGTCGGACAATCACAGACGAAGTTTTTAAATTTATTCATGAAAACTTTTTTTATAAAAAGCTATTTTTTGTGTCATTCTTATCAATTATTAGTAGTACTTTTTTGGAGGAGATGAAAAGAAATGCCATTAATTTAAAAAAACAAACTAAAAAACATAAAATATTCTGATAGAATCCTTTAATCCCACTACTGAATGACAGGCAAAGAAAGGCGAAACCGTAACTGTCATCATTTATCACAGCTTGCGTAACCAGACGGGCTCACGTAATCAGACGACGTCGATTAAGAAGACAATCCCCTTAGTAATGATGCCCTCCATCGAAAACAAATCTCTTGCTTGCTTTCGGATGCTATGTCTTCCGTTGGCAGAACGTCGCAAATCGTTTCGGTTTGCTGTGGATGATCAGGAGAGGCAAAAATAATTCGTTCTGTGTTTGATAAAAATAATTTTGTTTCAGTGATAACAAATGAATCGCTGAACAAACTTGCCTTATAATAATTATTTCTAATGTTTGAAAACGGCAATTGTTTATAAAAGGTGTATTGCATTGTTATCCTGAATTCTTTAAATAACTAGTCTGAACTTAATGATATTTTAAAACATTTCATCAAACTCACTGACAAAGCTGACTTTAAGCTTAATTTCATGAAAAGAGAAGTGAAACATAAAAGCTGATTCAGTTAAAATAAATAATCAATTATTTGGATACATTTATGTTTAGTTTTAGACATGATTTATGATCCTAACTTTTATGTTTATTCCAACAATATTATGCTAAACATAATATTATTACAAACTTTGTATAGCTATTGTTTTTATATTCTTATTTTCTGTAATTTTGCCGTTTGTTCTTCTAATTGTCACTAATTTAAGCTTCAATACAGCTGCAGGTTAACGGATCGGCGTATGGAAATGCATTACGGGTGTTAACTATACAAGCCACTGAGGTTATCACACAAATCAATCGGGTTATTCGGTTGCTCTGTTCGAACATACCTATTTTGCATGTTACTTTGCCTGCTTAGCAAATTTGTTAGGAGGGGTGGTGGGGAGTCCCAGCGAACAGTCAAAATGCTAAAACAAAACCACTTTAAAAGAAAAACAAGATCTTTTAATAGGTTTTTTAGCGTCAGAAAGTTTTATTATTTGAAATTACATGTGACTGTGCTTTTAATTTTGTATTATTGCCACTTTATTAATAAAATATGAATTCGTAAATACAAGTCTCAGAACAAAGCATCAAAGTGAAAAATGAGACATTTTAGCTGTAGGTTTTTTTTCTTTCCTGTTCTCTAAAAGCACGGAAAATTTTTCAGATATCTCATGCACATTTATTTAATTTTTTGGATTTCTTTTAGAGTCGTTCCGTCAATAGAATTTTATTCCAGAAATATACTAGCTTAAAAAGGAAATTTCGTAGGAAATTACTTACTGTACGTTTAAGGGTTATTCTCCAGAATGCGTTACTTTTCAGCCATTGCTGGGGATGATCACGAGAGGCAATAATAATTTGCTCTCTGTTTGATAAAAATTATTTTGTTTCGGTGATAACGAATAAACCGTTGAAAAAATTGCCTTATAATAATTATTTCTAATGTTTGAAACTTCAATTGTTAAGGAACGGTGTATTGCATTGTTATCCTGAATTCTTTAAATAACTACAGCATGAATTTTGTGATATTTTTAAAAAATTCATCAAACTCACTGACAAAGCTGACTTTAAACTTATCTCATGGATAGGAAAGTGAAACAAAAAAGCTGATTTAGTTAAAATCAATAATCAATTATTTGGATACATTTATGTTGAGTTTTAAACATGATTTGTGATTCTAATTTTTATGTTTATTCGAACAGTATTATACTAAACATAATTTTGTTACAAATTTTGTATGGTTATTGTTTTTATATTCTTATTTGCTGTAATTTTGCCGTTTGTTCCTCCAATTTTCATACTCTAATTTTCACTAATTTAAGCTTCAATACAGATGCAGGTTAACCGATGGCGTATGGAAATACATTACGGGTGTTAACTATACAAGCCACTGAGGTCATCAAACAAATCAATCGGGTTAATCGGTTGCTCTGTTCGAACATACCTTTTTTGGATGTTACTTTTGCCTGCTTAGCAAATTCGTTAGGAGGGGTGGTGGGAAGTCCCAGCGAACAGTCAAAATGCTAAAACGAAACTAATTCGAAGGAAAAACAAGATCTTTTAATAAATGTATGTTTCTTAACGTCAGAAAGTTTTATTACTTGGAATTACATGTGACTGTGCTTTTAGCTTTATATTATTGCCACTTTATTAATGAAACACGAATTCCTACATGCAAATTTTAAAAACAAAGCATCAAAGTGAAAAATGAAACATTTTAGCTGCAAGCTCTTTTTTCTTTCCTATTCTTTAAAAGCACGGAAAATTTTTCAGATATCTCATGCACATTTATTTAAATTTTTGGATTTCTTTTCAAGTCGTTCCGTCAATAAAAATAGAAAACTTCAGCTGCAAGGGTTTTATGAATAAAAGATTTGTTTATGGTTTTGAAAAAGGAAGACAGTTTTTTGCGATTCTTAGATCTGTTTGATGCGTATAGCTTTTCAAATAGACATATCGTTTTGAAAAAAAAAAATAGTAAAATGCATATGCAGAGTATACGAAAACTTCAATGACAGTATTATTATGATATTTACTTATCTAATATATGAAATCATGACATATAAATTTGCTGGAAGAAATATAAAGCAAAGCTTTTCCGTTGTAAATTCAGAAAAGAAATTTTTACTAAATGATATGATATATTTTATAGATTAAAATCTATGTGATAACAGCATACTATTACACTTTCGAAAATGAAAATTGCCATTTTAATTTTCAAATTAAACTTAAAAAAATAAACCATGAATAAGCTAGATATTTCTACCAACTATTGATGTTGTTCGTTCTGCAATTTCTGTTGTTTAACATATTCAAGAAGTAAATACTGTTTTAAATTCTGAGTAATGTGGTTAAAAGAATTATTTATTATAATTCTTTTAACCACATTACATTTGATGATTTACGTTCAGCATTTTTTTAATCTATTTCTTAAATAAATAAAATATTAACGGATTCGAAACAAATCTATGGAGAAACAGTAATAACAAATATAATTGCAATTAAAGAAATACTTTCCAGCACCAACTATTTAAAGAAAATCGAAATAGAAAGTAAGGAAAAGAACCGCAAAATATTTTCTATTTCAGAAATATACTAGCTTAAGAAATACTTATTCGTAGGAAATTGGTTACTATACGTTAAAGGGTCATTAGCCAGAATGCATTACTTTTGACCCAAAATATTTTTCAGTTACAAAACTTTATGTTTTCTGTTTTTTCATTTTACATGAAACTTACTCACTAAAAGCAACCATAGACAATGGTCCGAAAAAATTTAAATTGTTTTTTTGATAAACTGTTCAATGAAAATATAAAAATAACCATAATTACGAAAGTAATATAATAAGAAAATTTATAATTCCTGGCGTAAAATAAACTGTAACTGTTCAGTCAGCCTCCCAAAGTAGTAAAGACGTGTTCTAAATTTGAGAATATATTAATGATTTATAAATTTTTAAGATGTTTAAAATTCATATATTTCAACTCTTATTATTTTTCTCACCTCCATGACAGTGATACGGATAATAACTACCACGGAGGTAAGAAATTGTCAAAAAAGCATTTCTGAACAAAAGAAATCTGTTTTTGGTATTACAATACGCACATGATAAGTATATATGTATATATTAAAAAAATACTTTAGATTAATTTCCATGCTTGAACTTTAAGCTGATGGATGTAAGAATTCTAAATAACCACACTTGGTTTAAAAAAAAAAAATATGTCTTCTTGTTTTTTAACTAAAATCGCACATTTTCTTTGCGGAAAATAAGCAAGACTAATGGTATGGAAAATAAATTGTGACGTCAGTACTACTATCTGTCGAAGTATAAGAAGTTTATTCATGAACTAAACGAGCCTACTTTCCTCTATACCGACATCAACATTTTAACATCTGATCAATATTCTCTCCATTATCTGAGAGTGCAAATTATGCCAAACATAACTTTTTAGCATTTTAAGCCGATTTCTAAAATCTAAATACAGTCGACGCTCGATTTAACGACCGTCTCTGTCCTACAGAAAACGGTCTTTATAACGAGTGGCCGCTATAAGAGGTAGAACATAGAGTATATTGGGATACAGTTGGGGGTTTTCTCACTGGTCGTTATATTAGGATGGTCTTTATAACGTATGGTCGTTATAACGAGCGTCGACTGTATTTCTTTCTCATCTGATGAACTACATATGTGAAAAGTAAATAGGCGAATAAATAAAGTTCCATCACCACATAAACAACTCTGCTAATACATTTCTTCCACAGAAAAACTTCTTTATCCTTTACAAAAAATAATTAAAACTAGATATATCAAAATTAATAAATTTTAATTGCACATCAAAAATACTTTATCAAAAAAAAATGTCGTAAATAAATGTTCTTAATTATATTTTTAATCCATTGCCAATAATTTAAAATAACTACAATAAAACAATAAGTAATAAAATATTATAATATTATCTCAAATAAATACTTTTCGTTAGAAAAGAAACAATAATAAATAAAATAAAACAAATACACGAATAAAAAAAACCGTCTGCACAGTTCTTTCTTTTAAAGGTAGGAGTCAGTCATCCTTACAAACTTGCATGCCTGTCATGCATTCTGAGAAAGAGTTAGAGTCGAGGATTCGGAGTCAGAGTCAAAGGCCATTAGTCCAATTATTAGTCCAATTAGTCCAATTAGTCAATTAGTCCAATATTAATTCCAATAGTGGGAGTAGATCAGGACCGTCATTTCGAATTTTTCCAGGGGGGGGGAGGGTGTATATTAGGGTGGGGCGAAAAATAAAAAGTTTTTCAGATCAACTTCTAATAGTTGCCAAAAGTTGTCTTTGGTGATAATTAGCTTTTGTGAAAATTTGAGAAAAATCGGTTAATATCTTCAGGGGGCGCTGCGATCACAAAGTTTTATCATAGATTTTATCGGGATTTTATGGTTAAAATATGGAAAACAATGCCGTTAGCTAATCTCATTGCATTTTTTTACTCATAAGATATATTCATGCATTCAAAGCATATGAAATAACTCACAAAAAATTATTTTATATGATACATTTATATTTCAAGTATTTAAAAAGAAACAAAAACGTGAAAAAAAAGTGATTTTTTTAAAATATAAATATATCATATAAAATAATATTTGTGAGTCATTTCATAAGCTTTTAATGCATGAAAACATCTTTTGAGTAAAAAAACGCAAAGAGACTAGCTAAAGGCATTCTTTTTGATATTTTAACCATAAAATTCACAACAGAGCTATGGTAAAACTTTGCGATCGCAGCGCCCCCTGAAGATATTAACCGATTTTTCTCAAATTTTGCACAAAAGCTAACTATCACCAAAGACAACTTTTGGCAACTATTAGAAGTTGATCTGAAAAACTTTTTATTTTTCGCCCCACCCTAGTGTATATACAATAGGGTGGGTCGAAAAAAGCTTTTTCTTTCTGATCAATTTCGAATAGCACGAAAAACTTGCCCATGGGCATCCTAATAACGGGAAAAATAATAAAAAAAATAATTAATTACTTTTGTAATCGCGCAAGAGCTCTAAAGTTTAGGAAAAAAGAGAAAATTCTGTAATTTTTAACGATTAATATTTTTTTCAAAAAATATTTTTTTTAATTTCTAATAGTGCGGAAAACTTGCGCATGGGCATTATAATAACGGTAAAAATAATGAAAATAATATTTAATTACTTTTGTATAAGCGCAAGAGCTCTAAGGTTTAGAAAAAAAGAGAAAAATCTGTAGTTTTTAAAGATGATTTTTTTTTCAAAAAAAAAATTTTTTTTTCTAATAGTGCGTGAAGCTTATGCATGGGCTTCCTAATAACAGCAAAAATAATTTAAAAAATAATTAAATATTTTTGAAACCCCGCAAAAAGTCTAAAATTTCGAAAAAAAAGAGAAACATCTGTAATTTTTAAAAATATATAATCATTTTTAAAAGTATTTTTTTTTATATTTAATAGTATAAAAACTACTCAAGTAGTTATAGAAATTGGTTAAAAAAATTTGGGGTACATTGCCTTTCGTTTGAATTCGCGCAAAAACCCTAAAAATCCTTATTGTTATTATTATTTATTTTTTGGAAAAAATCATATATCGCAGCTTATTGCACATTTCAGCATATTTTTTACAGATTCTGAAATAATACTAAATCAAGTCCCACCCACATCCTACCCAATCAATCAACCAATTTGGGTGTGCTTATTTACACCCTTTGAATTCTGACTTCAAATCAAATTTTTGCATCAAAGATCGTGATTTTAAGGTTGTCTTAATAAAACCCTCTCGGTTTTCATGCCCGCAAACTTTAGCAGCAGCCTCTGTAACTAGTTTTACACAACTCTCCACTGACTGAGTGTGGCAGGGAAATTTCAAGTAATCAAATTCTGGAAGGGTTTTTTCTTTCAATAGGGTTGAAATATTTTCTGTAGACATATTTGACAGAAGGGGTGGAGGTGTCAGCTTACAATTTGTTCAATCAATTAGTCAAGATAGTCAGTGGCTTCAAAGTTAATTGAAGAAAGCTTGAAAGTTCTAATGTGGCCCACTACTAGCGGCTCATTTCTGGCTTTCAGTATCTTCCTGTATAGCGTAACTCTCTCTCTCTAACGTGCTGTCTGTGTCATCCATTATCATCGCCAGCAGGATATTCTCAGGATGGCAGAAGAAAGAGTTTCTCTGAATGACTGGATCGATTACTTTTTTATGTTGTCCGTAAAATGTCTGGTTGTTTGAATGATCTTTAATACGTGCTTCGGACCATCTTTCACACTGTTGTGCACTTTAATATTGAACCAAACAGGAGCGTAGGTCTTTACAATGTAATTTGCAAGGGTCTTCATTTCGCTTGTCGGACTTATTTGGGAAACATAAAGTTTTAACACCCTGTTAACACCCTGTTTAACCATCTGGAATGGCTGAGGAGCCCAGACTTTTTAGCTGTTAATTCTGGATCACAGCTTCCTGTGCTGACTGCTTGAACAATGTATAAAAGATCTTTCTAATCTTTACTGAGGTCAGTTTTATTTATTGTGACGGTAACTCCGGATTGAATAGGCACAAAATCAACAACAGGATTTTTTTCACAGTAAGTCAGTTGCTTGCCAATTGGACCACTGAATAATGCTGGCCCAGTTGATCCCGTCTAAGTGCTCAAACAAATGTTTATAAGGAAGCTCATTAAAGTGTAATAAACAAATAAACCACTGCAGTGGTCATTGACACTGAATTTCAATGTTTCGTACAACACTATTTTTTTCAACCAGTGTTTGTAGCTGTCCCATCATATCCGATAACTTCTACTGCAGTCATGTCATGTGTCGAAAATGCTTGTGGCAATATCATTGCCCGTTCCTGTGTTAGGTGTTACATGACCATAAAAAATAAGACATAAAAAATAAGTATTTTTAGAAGATTTGCGCAAATTCAAACGAACGGCAATGTACCCCAAGTTTTTTTAACCAATTTCTCTTACTACAAGAGTAGTTTTTATACTATTTAATATTAAAAAAAAATATTTTTAAAAATAATTATATTTTTTTAAAAATTACAGTTTTTTTTCTCTTTTTTGTCGAAATTTTGGACCTTTTGCGTGGTTTTAAAAATAGTTAATAATTTTTTAATTATTTTTGCTATTATTAGGAAGTCCATGCACAAGTTTTCCGCATTATTAGAAATAAAACAAAAATATTGTTTGAAAAAAAAATCATCTCTAAAAATTACAGATTTTTCTCTTTTTTTCTAAATTTTAGAGCTCTTGCGCTTATACAAAAGTAATTAAATATTATTTTTATTATTTTTCCCGTTATTATAATGCCCATGCGCAAGTTTTCCACACTATTAGAAACTTAAAAAAATATTTTTTGAAAAAATATTAATCGTTAAAAATTACAGAAATTTCTCTTTTTTTCTAAACTTTAGAGCTCTTGCGCGATTACAAAAGTAAATAATTATTTTTTTTATTATTTTTCCCGTTATAAGCATGCCCATGGGCAAGTTTTCCGTGCTATTAGAAATTGATCAGGAAAAAAAAGCTTTTTTCGACCCACCCTAATATACAATGTAAATTCGCCAAGAAATTGCAAAAACCACACCTACTTACTTGTAAATACATTGATTTCCCAAAGTCAGTGGTGGGGCGATTGACCCCCTGAACCCCGAAATGACGGGTTTGGAGTAGATATTTTTTTTCAGAACCTGCAATTCTGCTATGGCTGCGGAGTTGGAGTCAGAGTCGAAGACAGTTTCTCGATGTCATTGTCAGAGTCTGATTCGTAGTCGTTAAAACAGCTTATTAAAAAAAATCATTTTCCAACAAAGTTTGTTTTAATCCGACTTTAAGCTCGAAGTCTGCATTGGTGTTAAATTTCCCCGTAGTCGCTTATGTTAATTTTTATTAACTGTTCAAAATTGAACAAAAATTGTTCAATACGAAAAGTGAAATGATGTTCCTCTCCGAGATCTTTCTAACGAAAAAAGTTAGTTCAAATCGGACAGTTCATTCAAAAGTTATTGGGGGGGGGGGGGGGGCAGATAAACAGACAGACTGACAGACAGATCGACACACATTTTTCTCTATCTCAAAACCCTACTTTAGAACTTTTCGATGTTTTTTTTTTAATTTCTTTTTGATTTTTTTTTTTGAACTTTGCGGTATTTTTAAGATGCATTAGGCCACTTTTAATGCTTTTTTTGTCTTTTTTTATTTTAACGCGAAAGTAGGCTGAAAAATTACACCTAATTTTAGGGTAATGGAGATAACTTATTGTGTGATGTAGTTCAAAATCCAGCAAAAGCAAACTATATTACAATAAAAAGAAACTAAACATACTTAAAACATTTATTATTTGGACACTTGGGAAAGAGAAAATAAAATTTATTGCTTAGATTAAGCAAGTTATTAAAGATTCACAACAGGTGTGTGATATGATACCAGGTTGAGAATTCCCGTGTTCTAAACCAAAAAAGTGTTATTAAACTGTTTTTAAGTAAAATAATGTTGACAGATTTAAATGGATATGCTAAAATTGAAATTTAAAACGTTGATTAATAAAGTATTTCTGAAAATGTTTAGTGTAAAATACATGTGACGGAAATGTAACACTTTTCGAAAAATAATCTTTAACAAAATAACTAATAATGCTAGGAGCAAAATGCTAAATAATAAAACGAAGCCTCTTCTTCTAAACAGAAATTAATTGAGAAGGGTAAAAGCAGTTTAATGAAATTGAACCAGTGTATGATAAAAAGCAATTAAAAAACATAGTTATCTAATGCTTATTTTAATCTCTTTCAGACTCAACACATACTGAAATGGAAGAGAACACTCCTATTAGACATTTAAGTAAAACTATAATAACTTTAAGTAACAAAATAATACTTGTTTAAAAAATATTATTCATCATGACAGAAATAGTTAGAAAAAAATAAAATTTAAAGTAGAGATGTAAAGCTCTAGGCATCTTTTGCATTAAAAATACTCTCAAGACAAGCAATATTACATCTTATGACTTTTTGAGATAAAAGTTTTATTTCAAGATAACATCTTGCTAAGGAAACGACACACTAATTACTATGGTAGATTTTCTGATCTTTGCATTCGGAACCTCATTTGCTTTAAGCCTCTTCCTTTCATTTAAAGAAGGGGATGAAAAAAAAAAACCATTAAGAGAATCAATCCTCAAGGCATTTTCTTCGCATTAAGTTAGAGAAGTTTCTAAAAGTTTATATTAAAGACAGAAATCTCAAATAGAATCTGTGTCATAATTTATTTATTGTCTTGTTGATTTGTCTTGAAAATTTAGAAGTACATATATTCCAGTAGTGCATTAGAATAAAGCTTTCTACAAGTGCAAAAGAGAAGGTTTTACGAGAAAAAAAAAAAAACAGAACAACTGAAAGTAGATTGTACAGCTAAAAACAGCAAGACACAATAGAAATCAAAAGTAAAGGCTCCCGAAGTAATTATTATTTCATGTCTCAGACGTCTACAAAACTTCGTTATTTATTTCTTTGACGTGCGTACATTAGTACACACATCAAATTTTAAGTTATTAAAAAACATCAATTACTAGCTAATAAGCACCAAATGAAAGTATTGTGAGGTACACATTAGACTTAATTTCTTTTACTCTTGTACACGGTTTTTGCTTTTTTCAAAAATTTTTTCAGTTATAATATACTTTCTTTAAATTAGTTTACTTTCATTAATTACTTATTTTTACCAACCAAAAGCTTAGAAGAAGTAAACAGTAAGCCCAAGGGATCTTAGTAAATGCTAAGCATGTAAAATATTATCTCGAGTTTTGTTTGAAAATAAAATTAAACCGTAAACATTTCTCAGATTTTCTATGCACTGTGCTTTATAAGTAATGTTTATGTATTAGTCAACAGAGCAAAGTAAACTTAAAAAAAAATAATTATAGTAACTAGTATGGTGTTTCTCTTTTATTCTCTTTCATAGATTAAATTTCTATTTCAACTTTAAATTCCCAGCGCCCTGCTTTTGCAAACATAAAAGCAAATTTAATTTGAAAGAGAGCTCTTTCACTCCATAAGAGTAAATATTATTAAAAATAAGCTCCAAATATCACGCATAGAAACTGCAGTCTTCTGAGTGATTAATATTTCTCTTTCATGCATATTTAATCTTTTAAATTGGATTGGAGAATTTTAACGCACAAAATGCATTTTTTTCTTCAAGTACAAAGAACAGTTGGAAATAATAATTATAAATAATTTATTTTTTAAGAATATAATAAATCCTTTTGCTCTATAGAATATGCCTTTTAAAATGCAAAAATCTCTAAAATGGAAATGTTTTAGAAAATTTTGAAGTCGACTGAAATGTTTCACTGCTTTGAGTATGTAGATTGTTTTTTACAGTAAAACAAAACAGCGATATTTAAAATTCATTTTATGCTCTCAGAAGTTTGGCAAAAGTATAAGAGAAATGCCAGTACAGTTTGTTTAGTAGCATGGTCAGAATATTTTTTTTTTGATATTGCCTAGCCATTCCTCACGAATGTCTTAGCTTTAAAAATCGCCAGATGTGTGGTATTGCAACAGACATTACTTAGTTAAAAGCAGCTTTATTTAAGCAGACATGATATTAATGTCTGAAATAAATTTTCTTTCATTTTTACGGTTATATTTTGAAAATCTTAAGGGACACACATCCTCTTTTTTAGTACAACAGTACACACTGAGTTCTCACAAGAGGGATTCTAGTCTAACATCCAAACAATTTGTTGTCAAAAGGTGGCAACTAATAGCATCTAAATTAGATTAAGAATTACTTATATTGTTTCAAAGAGTTGGAAAAATATTGTGACACATCGCTTTCTTGTGACAGTCACAATTTTAATTAACTCCCTTTAACGTCTCAATGCATCTTTTCTTAGTTTTAATTAACCTACTTTTCATCAATAAAACAAGAATAATAGTAATTAAACACTTGCACATAGGTTTAAATGTAATGGAAACTTTTCAAACTACACCTATATAAATAGTATGGTTACATTTTTGTCACAGTTTTCCAAACATTCGAAAAAATTACAAGAACCATTTTTGAAAACATGTATTCAAAATACCAGAATAAAATTATGGTTCGACTTTATTTAATAAGTATCCTTTTAAAGAAACAAATTGTGAAATTTCCTAGACAATGAAAATAAGATATAGTTCGTAACTTTCAACTCCTGGATTTTGAAGTACGTTAGTTTAAATATTTATAAGCGTTACTCTTAAATATTAATTTATGTTATTTGTCTTTGTTGTTGTTAGATCAAAGGAACAATGCATTAATTAAATTTTCTGCCGTGAATTGATTTCTAAAACTTAAACGTGACGAAATTAGCCACTGCATTTAATTATTGCTTTAACAAAATTAAAGTTTAAATCAATATGGTGAGTTGGAATTCCTGTTTATGTAAGAAGTTTAGATTTCCTACTAAAGCAATTTTATGAAATTAGCAAGCAAGAGATGTGGTGATTTATTGCAGTCATGCAACAGAAAAACAAACTCAGTAAAAGTTTGTTGTTAAAAATTCCTTCGAACGTTTATTTTAATACTTTTAGTTTTCCCGTAACATTTTATTTAAAACATAAGTGAGAAAAGAGTTGAGTGAAAAGACATACTTTGTTTTGCGTATAAAGTAAATAAAATCTCATTTGAAGCAAGGTTGTGTAAACATGTTTAACAAAGAGTAAACGAATTATATACCTCGTTTTTTAAAATTAAACTATTGAATTGTTTCTATTTTATTTATTTTTTCTGTTTTTAAGTTTCTTACTTGATGTCTTGTTTAGCCTCTCGAGCTAAAACACTTGCAAAACTAATGTCTAAATCTAATGCAAAGACGTGTGGTACCGAGTCAGTTTTTATTATTCTTCCAAAGTGCTCTTCCTCCGCTAGACCTACTTTTTAGACAATAATTTTTCTAGCTTCAGTAGCATGCTACACATCAACTGTTAGTATTAGACATATACGCGTAACTGTTCAAGTAAGTTTTTGTTGCATTCTAACTTCTCTTTCATTAACTATTTAGACTTAAATAAATTAAAACTTTTTGCTAACTGCCCTTAAAAATGCGTTTAAACCTCGCTCCACAGTAATAAAACTCAGAGTACAAATATAGCAAATTAATTGTACCAAGAGTTTACACCAGAATAAATTTTAGTCTCGGGTATTTTTCGGGTACCTTACTTCTTTTCTAATTGTTTTTAAAGAATTGACACATTCCTGTGTCTTTTTAATCACATAATACTTGGGAGGTGGGCGAAAAGTAAAGGTTTTTTTTCAACAAGTTTACCGTTTTAGTTTTAAATCAACTATATCATTCTTCTCCTTTGTAGGGAACTCTTGCCATCTAGTAGTAAATTTTAAATCCTGGATAGATGTTTAAAAGAAAAGACAATAACAGATTTTTGGAGCAAAATATCTTGAATGGCATCTTAGATATAGGTAACATTTTCTGGTTTTTGTGTAATAGTAAGGGGAATCCGACTTCTCGTCACACCTAATACTTACTTGACATTGCATCAGTTGATTTCAACTTATCGCTATCTATGTATGAAAAAAAATAGAAAAAACTTGAAAATTGCCTTGTATTCAAGATGCCATCTAAAGATATTTTGCTCAAAGAATCATGTTTAAAAAAAACTATCCAACAATTGAAGGGCAAACGGCTCTTAATAATGAGGATAATTACATCGTCCATTTAAAATTAAAACATTTGCAAATTAAATTGGTTAAAAAAAAAAAGACATTAATTTTTGGTGCCTCTAATACTTTAATATTAACTGAAAAATCCCACTTCCTGAAGTGTAGTATGATTCCAGAGCAACCGGCGCTTATTCCACGTCGTTGCTACACACAACGTTTTCTTCTGGAAAAGCAAAACGCGTATCATTACATTTTGTTCTGGGTCTAATTTAATGTCATTTCAACTTTAAAGCTTAAAATATAGATATACATGAGCTGCAAAATTCCGCGATTTAGCACAGCACCATCAGTTAACTCTCGGTTATTTTAACCTTGCATTATACCTTTTTTTGTATTCATAAGAATTTTTTTTTATTGATGGGAATATTGTACAATGTTTGCATAAAGTAATAACTGATAAAGCAAATTAATTTGAAAAAACAAACGCTTAGTTTAAAAGCTTAGCAATGTCGTATTATTATGTACCAGGAACACTCCTGTTTTTTTTTTATAGTAGTGGAAATAGACTCGCTACCAACTGCACCATCTAATTTCCTTTTGTCCCGATCGTTAAAGCCGTTTCTACGATACAAACGCTTGAAATGTTGGTCTAGATTCAAGAGGCCATTTCCAGATATTTTTCTTTAAAAGTCAATTGATTTTTAGACTTCCAGAATCGAAAATTTGCGTACTAAACGGAAAAAGGCTGTTGATACTAAGGGTAATTACATCCTAAGTAACTCACTAAGTTTTATAAACGATGTATAATGGTTGTTAACGTTGAGACAACCGCCTTAAAACGTTTGTGAAATGTACAAACGTTTTTTGTGCTACTTGTGATCGTGGTTTAAAAAAATACTTGTAATAAATATTTATTTGAAAAATAAAAGAGAACATTACGTTTTGATCAGTTTATCGTAAAGTGCAGTTAATTTCTTCAGTATTTGATCCTTACATTGCATTAATGCACATTTAAACAAATTGCCCACACAATCTTTTTTATTTTTTGTTTGTTTCTTCTTTTGATACAACATAATTTTAGCTCCATGGGCGTTGAACCTATATAACTTTTTTTTTAATGAACCACCTTCTCTTCTTTTAATAGTTTTCAATTAGGATATGTTCCTTATGACAGAAATTAATTTAGTTTTGTACTCTCATATGTAATCATTTCAGAGTTTTGACACAAATCAAAAGTATTACGTGTGCAACTTGACAAAAGTTAATGCAATTATGTGAAAATTTAGTCATAAGACAAAATAAAAAATACCAACCTCATTACCGTAATGATGTCACCGAACTTTTGATGCCAAAGCAATAATCTAAGTACTTAAGCTAAAACGCTTGCTCATATGGTGAAAATGCTGACGACTCGTTTCCAAGAAATTCTTTAATTAAGTTGTGCGTTTAATTTCATAAAAAAGACATGAAATTTTGCATCATCGTGCGTCAAATGAACTGTATTTTTCTAAATTACACTTTACTAAAGTTCGCTTTCAAGAAAATTACCATTTAATCTGTTGAGCATTAAAGAACTTTTGACGACCTTTCTAGGGAATATTAATTTAATAAAGCAGCTGATGGTTGCAATAGCATTAAAATAAAAACCTAACAAAATAAATTTAGGGTTAAATTAATTCTTGTGCTAACTTGATATATTATTTAATAGAGTTAAGTTTTGTGCTAGACACCTTTTCTGACAGTTAGTACCTGCATGTTAGTTAATTACCTCTATCATATTTTTTATGTGTTTTATTGTTTTCGAATGGCAATAGATGCTATGAAAATATATATATATACTCTTTTCTTCTAAATGATTTGCTGAGGCAAAAAAAGAAAAAAAACATTACCGTAAAATGGGGTGAATCGGAACATTTTTCAGCTTTAATTGTAAAAAAAGTAGTTAAAAGATTTTTTTTTATTTGATTCTTTGGGTAAAAACTTCGGTCCTGTTTTGCTTTTGATGTTCCAAGTAAAGACAAAACATTTCGAACAGTTATTATTTATATATATAGGAATTTAGAGGTGTTCCAAATCACCCCGCAGCTAGGGGTCAGTCGGAACACATGTTAAAGTTTTTGCTTTTTTTCAATTTAACATATAATAGGTCTCACAAACATGAGTAATATTGATAGGGGAGAATAAGAACAGGTAGTTATTGTCAAATAAAAGTTTAATTTCAATACCAGTAAACGTTTATAATTTGTCAAAATTAAAAATAATTTTGAACTTCTGAAAAATTAAAATTAATTTTAAGAAATGCTTTTGAATTAATATACAAAACTGTAACATAAGTTGAAGTCACTCATATCGTCCACAAATATGTACTTGGCCTAAAAACTAGCAGTTGTGGCTTGAACTAAGTTTTTTCATAACATCTTCTGGGATGAAAGCTGCCATTTCTTTAGTTTCTTGAAACCTCTGGGTTTTGGGGATTGTTCTCTAAGATTTTCCCACTTATTCACCACTGTCTGTGTACTGAACGTATGCTACATAAAGTCTGTATGACTTTCAAAAAAGAGCAAAAATCTTTTTAAATCTGCAACTTTCTGTCATTCTAAGATCTAGCTGCTCACGAGAAGAGATAAACAGTAATGACTCCTTTTTCTTGTCTTAACTAGAGAAATTGGGGTTGGAATCTTGATTTTTCAAAGAGTCTCCTTTAACACGTTGACTGCTACAGTAATTTTCAGATTTCTGGCTAAAAATGAAATTTTGATTTTATTACATTATATTATTAAAAGTCTAAATCTAGAGCATAGTTATAAAAGAGTTTTAAGTAAAGTAAAATAAAAAAAAATAAATAAAAAAATAAAAAATAAATAAAAAGAGTAAAAATATAATATAAATTGTCTTTTCATGCAGGCCAACATTGATTTTTTGTTCTTTCCCAAGAAGCCATCTATCGATAATAGCACTGATATATTACGAGTTTAATCGTAGCAACACAAGAATGGCAAGTGAATACAGTACGAGATAACTCGTAGTTGGCGTCCTTGAAAAGATCGCTACCTACGAGTTATCTCGTAGTCGACAGTCAACGTGTTAAATAAGTTTGAACTGAAACAGCAAAACCAAGTGTTCCGATACACCCCGATATTTTTTTTTCTATGTCATTTTTCAGAATTCTTCATTTTTACGAAAAAATTTTGCAAATTCTTATGTGGTATTCAGTTGTTCAGATACATGCATAATTGAAACATGCCACTCTCAGGTTTAAATTATAAGAAGGTTTGTACTTACATATGACGTTTTGCAGTCTGTGAAAATGTGGTGTTTTCTGGCATTCCACGTGCAGCCCTCCTTAAAAGCCAGTAGCGTTGAAAGATCGACAAAACTATTTTTTTCCTAGTTCCTATGATCTTACCTTTCTAAAAAAAAATTAATGGTGAAAAATACCCAATAGTATATTTATGAAGAATTTCTTTTTACGGTCGGGAAGTTTTGTTCCGAATGACCCCGCTGTTCCTATACACCCCATTTTACGGTATGTTCTAAATACTCTTTGATTTACAAAAAAGCAGCATGTTTACCGTTTATCCATCTTTAGTTGCATTAAAACATTTATGCAATAAAATTTTCACATATGATTCTATAGTTGCTTATTGTTAGTAATATTGCAATAGAATGATTGCTGCACGCGTTTATGCGAAATGGAAAAGAACACTTTTAAAGAAGTTTTTGAAGCATTTATTATAGCTACAAATAGTATTTAACTTTTGTAGTAAATCTGTACATACATAAACATTTATGAAAATTAACTTTAAACTATACTTGTTTCAAAAATTTTGTTTTGTTATTGTAAAAATTCAAACAACCAGAATGTAATAAATTGATTTCTCGATTCGATATTTTAAGGAGTATTTTTGAAACAAAATAAAAAAGATTTAATAATGGATTGTACGGGAAACGTTCAAACCTTTTCCTCTTATGCACCAATAACACTAAAAGAAAAGAAAAAAAAAGATTCATACGTTTTCAAAGTTTTCTGTTTTAAAAAATGTAAAAGGTATTTATAACTATCAAATTACCTTTAATGTTGATTAAAAAAAATAAGAAATTGATGAGATGATTCAATAAAGTCGAAGTGTAATATTCTCACGAAAAAAAAAACGAGCTGCTGACATTTATTTTCAATACGATTCATTGATGTAAATTATTTTTTATTTTCATTGGATATTTTCAACAGTATTAATTATTATCATACGTATTATTTCCCAATGGCATTTTTTGAGACAGTGCGTGTACCTCTTCAATAATTCAAATCTTTAATATTCACTTCTTTAAATTTCAAAAGTAAGGCATCATTTAAAATAATGCTACCACTTTCAACGGAAAATAGGCAGAAAAAAACTTTACATTTTGGTTGTTTTGGTGTAAAAACCAATTTTTCTTTCAGTCATTTCACCTAGCACTGCTTTAATATACAGCTGTCTGTAAGGGAGTCTCAGCTGGTTTGTTTTTAAGAGCATTGTGCTGATAATCTTAAGATCAAGATTTCGAATCCCTTAAGGCTTAAAAATATTTCCATCAGAATTCCAATTCAAGGTTGTTTACACGTGTGATATAAACTCATTGCATTTGCTGGATAATGAACTGCAGGTATGTTGTTAACATCAGAAAAGAAAGTTTTTCCTAATAGGTAAATTGCAATATAGGTTATTTTAAATATTACAACAAAATAGAGGTATAGATTTTGAATTATTTTTTTATTTTATTACGCGTTGTGCTAATGTATGGCATCCCAGGATAGAGTCAGATTAGCTGAGTTAGAGTGGCGTGCAAAGACGTGAAACTCGAGGGTTTGATTCCTCCTTTTCCCGAAACATGTTATTTTTAATTGACGCATTTTTCTTTTGCTAAATTCCGATCAAAATTTCCTTGAACCAATATATAAACTCATTATAGTTGTTGCATACACAGTTGTTGCATTAAAATATAAGAAAGAAACTTCATTTTAACATAATAAATCTTAGTGCAATCACATATAATTTATCAATCTTCCTTTGGGGGGAGGGGGGGGGTCTGCCATAACATTCTTAATACTTCATAAAAATCCTCCATTCAAAATACTTCATCCTCATAACTAAGATATAATTTTAACGGTTTTTCCTACTATCGGCAATTATAAAAGCAAAAACTAAGAGAAATAATTGAAAAATTGTTTTTGAAAATAGCAAAAAATAGCAGAAAACGATGCGTACCGATTTTGATTTATTATTATTTATTTGCTAATAATGAAATTTTTTCTGTATTATGCAATATTAGCACCTATATTACACACTGTACAACATGTACATCTAAATAATTTCAGGCTAATAAATTATACATTTCTGATGTTGTAAAATGCATTAAAATCAACCTGTGATACATAAAACCAATGCATTTTAAACGAAAGTACATTTCTACGTTACATATTCATAAACGTCGGAACACGATATCACCGCAGTAATAGAAAAAAAAATCATTCTCTGAAAACTGCGTCACTTTTAAAGAGATTATTTGTGTTGAAATAGCCGCATTTTGAAATTCATGATATGTATCTTTATGGGACTGCATTTAACAACATTTCCTAAAAGCAAGCGCTAGCGCCAACACGAGAATAAAGGTACTCGTACTAATGCAAGGATCCCTTTAAAGTTAAAGATTAACATCTTCCTTTGAACCAAGTCATTAAGTTAATTACAGAAGTTCAGTGGATGTTGTAAGGAACCATCATAGGAAATATACAAGCAAATAGAAGATAAAATTTATCAGTAGAACTTACAAAGCAAATGTGTATGTTGTTGAGTAAATGTTCGTTCAGATTCATTACCCTGTAAAGTTAGAAGTAATTAAAGAATTTATGTGATATGGTAAGGAATTTCCTTCTATTTGTTTTGAATCTTAAGATAAACTTAATGTATTGCTATGGTTAAGTATTTTAGTGGAACATTTCAACATTGATGCAATCACAGAAATGTGCATAAAATCAAAACTGCTTTTAGTTGTTTTCATGTCGCATACATAGAGCTTGCCCTAGCTTACTATGGAACTGGTAAGAGACGACGATTAAGAAGCAATTAAGACGATTGTTTGTAAATAACGGGGAAACGGAAAGTTTTATGCGCATGTTTCTTTCATTTTAATGTAACTCTGCTTAATTTAGAGGCTTACCCACATCCGTAACTTCGAACTAGCTTCACTGAAATTTACTTTCTGACCTCGAAAGCCTCACCTAGATCCGTTAAACGGTTCTATTTCAAAAAAAAAAAATAGCGGACAGCTTGGTTAAGAAAATCCGCCATAGTTTCATTTCTGCTTAGTCCGATGTCCGATATGATTTTATTCTTCTGGGCTGATAAGAAAAAAATAACACCAACGCAAAACAACGCGTCACATAAATGAATATTAATAATTTAAAAAAAAGTAAATATGCGTACAATCATTACCTCTCTTATCACCATCACCCCTATTTTAATAAAATAAGTAGAGACCTGAGGAATACGCAAATGCGACGGAAGTTGCCGGATAAAATATCAAGCACTAGATTGCAAATTTTTAATCCAACGTCAACGTTTTTTAGCACTAATAAGCAGGGATACTGCAGACACGTGTTTCGGCGTTACAAGGAACGCCTGTTTCAATGCGAAAAATTGGGAGCTTATGGATGCACAGTAGGGTGATTCAAAAAAATTTTTTTTTTGAATTTCTCTGGTCTTACCCCGCAGTTTTTTTACACTATTCATGAATGTAATGTATGTAAAATTTTAGCTCAATTGAATAATATGTAGAGGTCGCTCAACGCGATCGAATTCTGTTGAAAATTAGCAATTCGAGAGTTGGAGTATATAGCTTCATTACCTGAAATAATATTATTCTTAAATAAAATGGAATAACTTAAAACGTTAGTTTACTCTACTAAGTAATTAGTCAATAAAATAATAGCTCAAAGTGAGTTGTAACGATTACCCCCACCCCCCCGCTCCAAAGTTGCGTTATCTCTTACCTGAGTTTGGGTAGAAAATGCAGCTGCAAGCTCGGGCTGTGGTTTCTGTTTTCTTTTCGGTTGTTTGAGGTGTATGAGTTTATTTGGCTAAAACACCTAGCATCCACTCTAGACAGGGCCCAGTATAAGTGACAGAAAGCCACTTTGATAGTAGCTGCTACAGTACAAAGTATGGGTCAAAATGGGGAGGATTTGACAACGTCCATAAAACGGTAAATGCAAACTATTCGCTCTGAATTGGCCGTTAACTTACAAAAGTCGTTTAAATCTAGGACTTCCTTTGATAGTTCACTGGAACGAAACACTTATGCAAAATATATTGGGAAAATGAAGGATGATCGGCGGGTTTCATACCAGTATTAGTATCAGGACCACAAGCATTGATGATTTACTTCTGGGTTCTAGTAAGTTAGTCAGGCATTGGAATTGCTACGGAAAATGCTGCTATACGATAACCAGTTAGATAAATGGGAACTTACTGAGCTCGTACGTGGTATGTGTTTCAATACGACATGCATTGCCGGTACTAAAGTTGGAGCATGTTTGAACTTGGGGAAAAAAAACTAGGGAAGCAACTTTTATATTGTGCTTTCCGCCATTATATTTTAGACATTGTGTTTTCTGTGGTATTACAACCGAAATCTATTCTACTCTTGGTCTCTCGGTATTTTAACCGATAAACCAAGAAATAGGTAGAATTGGGGTATTTGATTGCGTGCAATGTCAGATGCGATGTTCACGCAATTGCGTGGAACCATCCACTGCCATTGGATCTACAATACTGCTTTTTAAGCGGTTTTAGCAATCATAGTCCAGAATAAAACATTCTAATTTTAAACCTGGAGTGAGGAACGATGAGGTTGAGGAGTTGGTAGCACATTCAGAGCAACGTGCAACTAGTAATGGAAGTTGCGCAAAGTTAACTTCTGATGACCCATGTAAAAGAAGTGTCCAAGGAAGATACTAGAGCTTAGTGCGATTTTCTTGAGCAGAGCACCTTCTCTTGGTGCATGTTTTCGTGTCCCAGGAGTGGTTCCTCGTGTTATATCTGTGTTAAAGATTCTTTATGGCTTCAAGTTATGGATTTTTCCCAACCAGTTCAAACTTGCAGCTGGACAAACAAAAGGTAGTCGGTAACATATGAATGGTGATTTCCTTTCGACATTCTTATCGTTAAAGGGAGAAGAATATCTAAGAGCTGGGTTCCCAGCAACCCTTTTTGTGCAAGCAATAAGAAATGATTTGGAATATGTTTAGCGTCCTTATTCATTTAAAGAAGAAACTCAAAATATATCAGCTGTTTGATAATGAGCATTCGAATCTTTAAGATAGCTACCAACAAGGCTTTATACTACCAAAGAAACTGAGGATTGTAAACAACAATACGGAGCGTGGCATGGCCTTTATTGAAACATTTGTTAAGACTATCACTAACGACGAAAAACAAAGACAGTGTCTTCTTCAAGTGGTACAGGAACAAAGAAAAGGTTTCAAAGTTGCAAAAAAGTAACATTAAAAAGTATTGCAAGAATTAATGAGCGAATTACTATACATTTAATGTATTTAAATTTGTTTTTTATATTTTTTCCGTATTTGATTAGTTTTCATACTTTTCTTCATTTCATTGGTTTTTCAGATACATAAGTTCATTTTGTGATTGCACGCTTTTTTTCTTCGAAGATATAAAAAAGCAATAAAGTAACTTTATTATTATTACTATTTACGTTCGCATTTGTGCCACTATCACAAAATTTGAAGTACTCCTAAATGTAAATATAGTTTACTAAAGTTTTGGGCGAATAATTCAGTGTATATAAAGGGCCTAAATAAGACGGTAAGACGAATAAAAATACAAAGCCTACTTTTTTCTATAGATATCATTTACGATCACCTTTTTGTCAATATCACGAAATTTAAAGGCGTTTGAGCGATCTCTAAATATTAATATATTTTGCCAAAATTTTGCACAAATAATCAATGTATATAGTGGCACAAAATAAGACGGTAAGACGAACAAAAATACACTGCTCGACATTGAAAATGCAACACCAAGAAGGAGTCAGAAATTCATGCAAATTTTACCGTAGACGCACGTCACTGAGTTATGCAAATGATATGAAATGCGCAGCTCTCCGACGCACGTGAAGTAAGATATAAGAGAATGAAGTTGAAAAGTGGGCTATGTTCATGTTGGTTTTTCTGCCAGACTACTTATCGGAGAAATTTGGTTTTTGTCTCGAAGGATACGTGTGATAGGAGGAAATGCCACGCCGTCCTCAACGAAGACACTTCCAGCATATAGACGACTTTACAAGGGGTATGGTGATCGGACTGAGAAGGGGAGGTTGGTCCATACGTTAAATTGCAGCTGATACCCACATGGATGCAAGCACTGTGCATTAGGGTGGGCCGAAAAAACACTTTTTTTTTTATTTCGAATTTGTAATAGCGCGGAAAAGTTGCGAATTATGAAGACAAAAAGAAGGAAAAAAAATTATCGAAATCGGTTGATATCTTCCGATCGCGCATAAGGCCTAAAATTTGACAAAATAAGAAAAAAAACTTCATTTTTGCGATTTTTTTGAAAAAATTTTGAATGAGATGTTTTAATAATTTGTTCGCGCGGAAAAGTTGATATCTATGAAGACAAAAAGAGGGATAAAAAAGAGGAAAAAAAATATCGAAATCGATTTATATTTTCCGGTCGTGCCTAGGGCCTAAACTTTGACAAAATATGAAAAAGCACCATTTTTGCGATTTTTTGTTTAATTTTTTGAATTAGATGTTTTCGTAATGCAATACTTGTAACGTTTGCTAATATAGCTTTAAAACATTGTGTTTTGATTTTGTTTTTGGTCAGTTAATATCTTCCGGTCGCGCATTAACCCCAAAATTACCCAAAATAATAATTAAAAAAATGTTACATTTTTACGTGTTTTGGTTTTTGACAAATAATTTTTTGTGAAACAGCCGTATTAGTTTTTGAGACAGACTGACATTAATATAGAAAAACAAACTACCACAGGTTCAGTCGATATTATTCAGTTGCGAAAAGCCTTAGAAACTCTCATGCGTAGACGTCGGGCAGCAATCCATGCAACGTCGCTAGCCTGGCAACGGCTCTCTTCCACTCCATCGCCGCCTTCCTAGGACCACGTCAGCTGTCTGCCTATATTATTTTTTCAGTTTTGCGTTTCTATGTAGTAATCGCAGTGTACTATTATTTAGTTCAATCTAGCTGTTTTCATTTTGAAATTCTTCTAGCCTTCTGTAATGATGTAGTTTTCTACTCTGTGTGAACTCGGTGATTTAACGAAAAAGTTATACAATTGCTGGGTCAAATAACAAGACAAATACTCTAATAACAAGACAAATATTTGGCTGCCCCACTTTTGGTACTCCAAAAGAACTGCCATCAAACAAGCCGTCCACTGGCAAGGACATCATTAGGTGCCTTACTCAAGGAAGGTTAAATTTGGCACTAGAAATCAATAATTGTGTCTTCGCCAGTAGGCAGTTAGTTTGATGGCAGTTCTTTGGAGTGCCAAAAGTGGCGCAGCCAAATATTTGTCTTGTTATTAGAGTATTTGTTTTGTTATTAGAGTATTTGTCTTTTTATTACATAACTTTTTTTAAATCACAGACTCCACGCACAGCAGGAAACTACATCATTACAGAAGACGACACGATTTTCAAAATTAAAACAGCGAGATTGAACTAAATAACATAGTACACTGCGATTACTACATAGAAGCGCAGACTGAAAAAACAATATAAGCAGACAGCTGACATAGTCATAGGAAGGCGGCGATGGAGTAGAAGACAGCCGTAGCCAGGCGAGCGACGTTGCCTGGATTGCTGCCCGACGTCTGCGCATGAGAGTTTCTAAGGTTTTTCGCAACTGGATAACATCGACTGAACCTGTGTTAGTTTATTTTTCTATATTAGTGTCAGTCTGCTCAAAAAATACTACGGGTGTTTCACAAAAAATTAGTCATCAAAAACCAAAAACACGTAAAAATGTAACTTTTTTTAATTTGCATTTTGGGTAATTTTGGGGTTAATGCGCAACCAGAAGATATTAACTGACCAAAAAAAAAAAAAAAATCAAAGCACAATGTTTTAAGGCTATATTAGTAAACGTTACAAAATATTGCAATACGAAAATATCTAAGTTAAAAAATTAAACAAAAAATCGCAAAAATGATGTTTTTTCATACTTTTTCAAAGTTTAGGCCCTAGGCACGACCGGAAGATATTAATCGATTTCAATATTTTTTCCCTCCTTTTTATCCCTCTTTTTGTCTTCATAATAAAAACTTTTCCGCGCGAAAAAATTATGAAAACATTTCATTCAAAATTTTTTCCAAAAAAATCGCAAAAATGAAGTTTTTTTCATATTTTGTCAAATTTTAGGATTTATGCGCGATCGGAAGATATCAGTGGATTTCGATAATTTTTTTTTCTTTCTTTTTGTCTTTACAATTAGCAACTTTTCCGCACTATTACATTTCGAAAACATCCAATTCAAAAATTTTAAAAAAAATCGCATAAATGAAGTTTTTTCATTTTTTGTCAAATTTCAGGCCTTATGCGCGATCGGAAGATATCAACCGATTTTGATAATTTTTTTTCCTTCTTTTTGTCTTCATAATTCGCAACTTTTCCGCGCTATTACAAATTCGAAATAAAAAAAAGTGTTTTTTCGGCCCACCCTACTGTGCATCGGCTGTGTCGGAGATGGTTGGAAAGAGGAAATGTAGCCACATTGAGGGGTGCAGGTGCAGCCAGAGTGACGTCAGACCGCTTGGATCGACAGATTCACCGACAAGCTGTGGCGGACACGCAAGTCACTTGTACGTCGATTCTGCAGCACGTTCAAGGTACCCTGAATGTTCCTGTGTCGACCAGAACCATTTTCCGTCGACTGGTTGCACGTGGCCTGCAATCACGGCGCCCGCTAAGAAGACTGCCATTGACCTCACAGCACAGACTCCAACGTTTGGAATGGTGCCGGACCAGAGCGACGTGGATGGCAGAATGGCAAACCGTAGTGTTCTCAGATGAATCCCGCTTCTGTTTGTCCAGCGATAGTCATCGCATACGTGTGTGGCGTCGACGTGGAGAAAGATCGAATCCGGCAGTAACTGTGGAACGCCCCACAGCGCGACAACATGGCATAATGGTTTGGGGCGCTATTGCATACAATTCCGTATCTTCTCTAGTTCGTATTCGGGGCACTATGACGGCCCAACGATATGTAGATAATGTACTGCGGCCGGTGGCAATCCCCTACCTTCAGGGTCTGCCAAATGCAATTTTTCAACAGGATAACGCCCGGCCTCACAGTGCTCGAATCAGCTAACATGCTCTACGAGGTGAACAGATGCTTTCCTGGCCACCTGACTTGTCACCAATCGAACATGTGTGGGACGTGATTGGACGCCGTTTGCAGAACCTGTCACTGCCTCGTTCAGAGGACGAACTGTGGCAAATGGTTGAAAGGGAATGGAGTGCCATCCCTCAGGACACCATCCGCAGGCTTATTGACTCCATGCCTAGACGTGTTTCTTCGTGCATCGCTGTCCGCGGTGGTCCTACTTCTTACTGAGCCGACGCCGTCCTCGCTCTAAATTTTGCTTATTTATTTTGAAATAAATATCACTTATTGTTCCATACTGTCTTTGTCTTCTTACCAAATTTCATCAATTTCTGAACACTCCTTTTTGGTGTTGCATTTTCAATGTCGAGCAGTGTACAAAGGCTACTTTTTTCGGAGATATCATTTACGTTCACGTTTTTGTCAATATCACGAAATTTCAAGGCGTTTGAGCGACCTCTAAATATTAATATATTTTGCCAAAATTTTTCACAAATAATCAGTGTATATAGTGGCACAAAATAAGAGGGTAAGACACACAAAAATACAAAGTTTATTTTTTTCCATACATTTCTGAATTACCCTAATGCACAGACATCCGACAAAAGTCGGATGTCTGTGCATTCATAAGCTCCCAATTTTGCTCCCAACACGTGTCTGCAGTATCCCTATTTTTTAGTACTAAAAAGGGTTTGAATAAAAATTTGCAATTTAGAATTTGCACTAAGGTAACCATTTTATTCATCAAACAGTAGATTTTGCGCTAGTTTGCGCCTTCAAATCGGATGTTTACTTTGTCTCATAGGCGGTAAAACAGCTGGTTGAGTAAAGACTAATTATGAACATGGTTAAGTTCTTTTTTTCCTTACAGTCGAGTTTGGACAACACAAAGATCCAAGGGACCGGTAAAAAGCTTTGAGTTGCTGGTAGTTCGAGCTATAAAAACCTCGATGCAATAGAAAATTCGAGTTATAAAACTTCAAGAGATCGAAACTCGACTGCAACTTGAATTGCTGTTGAACTGTGATGTTGCAGTTCCAGTTCATGATTTTGAATGTAAACTAAAATAACCTATTTTATCGTTGTTTTTTTTTTTAAATCCGGCTTTATTATCAGAAAGTGCCAGTCATTCTGTAGTTTTAAATACTTAACATCCTTCAAAAAAAAAAAAAGAAGTTTAAAATATCACTTTAACTTTAAACATGTCTTCCACCACATCAGTAGAGTCATAGAAAATAATCAAAACTCAGATTGCAATAGTTTAGCCGGAAACGTGACTCTAAGCTCAATACTCAACAAAATGATGCCTCATTCTGCTTAAGGGGAGAAAAAATGCGTTTCGATTGTACACCTGAAATAATATTAGCTACTTAAATAAGAGAACTAAATCAAATTGCGTACTTCATTTTCCTTCAATCTGGTACGTTTATGTTACCGCATTTATAGTTAGGAAGGTGAAATTTAGGCATTGGACAGTTAGAAAATACAATGGCTAAAGCAATTTGCGGAACATAAGTTTAATAACTTGTATATATCTTACGCACACATTAAATTCCATAGATTTTTTATCAGATTTGCTTCAATATGCTTTAAGTTTTGAGTAGTATTGAAGGAAAAATAAATGATACAATGATTCAAGGTAGCTTAGAGATACGATTTCTTTACTTTAAGCTACCCGTCACACATTTTGAGAGTTTTATTGCATGTTTTGATACAAACTGGAAGAAGCACAACATATTATGGTATGCTTATCCAAAATCTAGAAATAATAATTATTAAGTAAAGTTAAAAGGATTCATATTGGCCTTGTTCAAAACTATCCTGTTTTTCAGTGCGATGCAAAAAAAGAAAAGAAACATGTTCTAAAAAGTCAATTCTCGATTATTTGTGGAGTAGGCTAACAGAGAAACAGCGGATAAGCGAATACCGTGGATGATCGCGGATTAAACTCAATATTAATGCATGGAATATCTAAAAAAGTCAATAGCACAACACAAACATTTAAATTAAAAAAAAATTAAAAAATAAAAAACCTAAAGAGTGACAAGCCCACGGAAAAGCCGAACCGCGGTTAATCAGACAGCCGATAATCGAGAGTTTACTGTATTTACTTACGCCCCTTTTTTGCTCCACGACATTACAAGATTTCTATCATTTACATGATCGCATAGAAAGCAATTTCAACAATTTCCAATTAGCCATTTCAGAATTGTTGAATCATGCAGTATTACAAGCATGTAGCGACAGCCTACTTAAGACAACCAGAGACTGCATCTCCGTTCTTGTTATGACATCGTTTGCCTAAATAACTAAGCGGAAGGCACAATAAGGAACGTGCTCTTATTGAAGCTAAGATAACCTTCAAACTGGTTGCAATCTCTGCTTCAATGGGAGGAAATATGTCTGTCCAAATCGTATATCACCTCTTTCAGACCGATTGGTCCATAATAAGGACGATACAACAGTCTCCGTATAACATAACCGAGCTGTCAGTATATGCTTGTAGTTATTTTGTAGCCCCATCTGTCTAGCCTTAGACCTGACTTGAGGGAGGTAACTTACTGCTTACTATGTAATATATTGCCAACTTTTCTTTGCAAAATACCAAGGAGAAAAGGTTTTTCCAATAACTCTAAGTCCTTTGAACCAGCGAAAACTTTCGTAGGATGTTAAGTTCCCACAGCCTTCTCAAGACTTTTGAAACCCTACAAAATCTTTCAGATAAAAAATATTCGAATTGTATCGGTTCGAGTTATTGCGAAATGACTGAATGTTAAAAAGTTATAACTGGTGCAATGTTAACCAAAATGGCTCACTTTTACCCTAAACGTCTCTAAACAATTCATGTTTAAGAACAAAATGGCAACTCCTTTTTGTTATCAGTAATTTATTTCACGCTATTTAATTTCTTCCATGCTCGTGCAGACGATTTTTATAAATCCAATTTAAAATGAATATTTCCAAATTTAAAAACGCTCGTATCTTTTTTCAGGATGAAGATAGCGATTAGTGGCTTTGAAAGCATTCGGAAGGAAACTCTCCTAGCAGGTATATTTTGCGTTCTTTCGAATGAGACCAAGATCGAGAAGATCCGACAAGTATTTCGCTAGATAGAGCCATTTTGAAGTCCTTTATTCGAAATTCGAACAGATCGGTACTTTTTTAACGCTCAAAAACAACCCTATGATCCTTCCCAGGTGCCCAAATATCTCTCTGCCAAATTTCGTCCAGATCCGACGTAAACTGGATATATTCTTAATTTTATTTATGTGGATTTCATAATTAAATAACATATTTTCTAACACTTGCAGCATAGGAAGGAAGTATCCATGTTGAGATATTGTGAAGGAAGTAAGCGTTCTTTTGAATTAAATTGTTCATTTAGAAGTAATGGCAAGGGTGGGCAAAGAGGGGGGGGGGGGTTCCTGTAGACAAACCGGCAGAAACGCTTTCAAATTCATCATTACTCTGCTGTTGATAAAAGTTTGCGTATTACTGTCTCTTTGGCAAGTTCTTTATGGAAAGCTAGACATGTATCTAAACATGATTATTTTTTTTACGTTGATTCGAATGGTTAGACATGTTTGTATTTTCTGAAAGCCAAAATGTTTAATGAAACCTTTTATAAAACTTGAAGATTGAGGATGAAACATCACGGTCGAGATCTTTTGTGAAAAAAAAAAGATACCTTAATTCAGAATCAAATTATTCCCATTAAAGAGAACGGGATACGCAATACATATTAGAGACGTATACATGCTTATCCTGTTTCATGTTTTTGATATTGATCAATCAAGTTTGATTATTTATGTCAAATTTCAATAGTTCGAACTTCCTAGAGACCGGCTTAAACGAGACTTAAAAGTAAGCATTCGTATCTCGCCACCACTTAGCAAACCACTTACTATGGCGACTAAAAAAAAAAAAAAAAAAAACAGCTGCCCACAGCTAAATTTCACTTCATTGGAGTATTTGTTTTCAAAAATAGTCATTTTTTTTAAGTTTCCCACACTGGTAAAATTAGTTTTTAATCTCCTTTATTCCAGTTTATGCAAACGTCCATATGTTCAATTTTGTACTTACCTTTTAGTGTAATGCCTTATTCTTTTCGTATAAAATTTTTTTGGGTAAAGTAGCGACTAATAGTATTAAAGCGGTACATAAATTAAAAAGTTTTGACCAGTCACTGGCTATTAGCTACAAATTTCAATCTTCAGGTCTGACTAAAACATTCGCAAGTTATAGGTAATTCAAGTAATGGGAAATTCGCACAACCATGTTATGAGATTAAAGCCAAATGAAATCGTCGAGATAAAATAACATTATAGTTATAAGGCTTTGAGCTATCGAAAGTTATCTGTATATTTTTGTTATAAGTCGTATTCTACTGTTTTTTAAACTTGCTGTTTTTATAATGGGTATATAATGAGTTACGCGGTTTATCGTTCCTTTTGTGATTGGTACATAGCGATCTATTAATTTATATAAGGAAGGATATGGTAGACTTGGTGAGTATGAATACTAACTCTTTAAAATTCATCTAACTTCTTGTAGAAAATACATTTGTGCGAATAACCCTGAGTGGGTTTTATTCCCACTTTGTCTGCTTAAACTAAATATTTATTATTATTCTTTTGGTTACATTTTTTTAAGCAGTATATTTTGTTTAAAATATTACGACTGGGAACTATGAATTATCTATGAATTAAAAATACTGCATAGATAATTAATTTTACGTTTACGGCTTCAAATATAACAATAAAGCTTTTCAGTTATGAAAATCTATGAGTGCGATTTTTGTCTAACCTTCAATATGAATAAAGCATCTGAAAATATAGAATGAAATGTATTGCCAAAAATTACTTTAAGAGAAACAAAAAAAATAGCTTTAGAGCAAAATATTCAAAAAGAATAAAACTAATAATGCTAAAAAAATGAATATTAATGTTTCAAAACCCAGCTAAAACCCTTCATTGCAAAATATTTCAATTTTCCGAAACGATTTGAATACATTTTTAGTTTTAAAATTTGATCATATTCAAAAATTGCTTCTGCAATTTCCTTTTCTTTGATTTTCTTTTTTCAGTAACATTTTTCAACACAGTTAACCTTCTCAAAAACTTTTACGGAAAGAAAAGCTATAAAAAAGCTCCAGTGTAAAGCATACAAACTATCCAGCATAAAAACTTCCTTATTTAAAACGGAATTGCTTTCTTAGAATCTATTAAAGATGCGAATCCGACTGCAACGACGACAGTAAATTTTCTGAAAAACATAACAATCCATTTTTACGTCGTTTGAAGAAATAAAGGCAACAATTTACGATCGCTCTCTCATTGAAAATGAAGTCAAACCCAACATATTGTACTGAAGCAGTTATTAGTAATAATAAGAAAAGGAAGCAAAATAATTTCTCAACAAAGCTCAATTGTTCTTCCTTGTTTCGTCTTCCGATATTTTATTGTTTTCAAAGAGCTATAAAAATCAGCATCGTTAATTGTTATTAGTCTTCCAAAGATAATAATGGTTAGAAATTCATGAGGACATAAACTGTCAAGTGTATTAGCTTCTGTGTATTCTGCAGAGTTTATTTTTAAGGATCTTTGCAGTTTTTTATTTAGATGAATATAATAACAAACTATGCATTGGACATTGGTTTTGAATATGAGGCCATTAACCACTTCTTTCAAATATTAAGTTAACTATTTTAATATTTTAAATATTTTTGCTGTCAGATATTTTTTTTTACTCGTAGCATTAATCATGGATTGAAATTTACAGCTATGATGTTATGAATAGTTTAGTCTTGTTTTTCGAAAAATGCATTAAACTCGAAACGTAATTAAGGGATAACCCAAAAAGAGTTTTCTTGTGCATTTGTTAATAAATTAAGTCTTAAAGTTATTTAGCATGACGCAAATGTTTAATTGCATTAGTGAACAGTGTTTTTCACAGATGTTACGGTTCCGACATTACATTTGAACAGAGAAAATTTTACTTTGATTATAAGACACTTTTTAAAATTATTGTGAAATGAAAATCATTCATAGAGCATATTTGTTACAGATTTTTGCAAATATAATTACTGTGTGTAAAAATTAAGAGGGTCTTGAATAAAATGAACGTCAGATCCCAACAGTATAAAAAAAGTAAAAAAATACTTCAAGAACAAAGGTATATTTTGAATTCTTATGTTTGACATGATTGGAACCTTTAGCTTATTAAGGAAATATTTAACCCATGCTAAAAAACCGATGCTGGTACACAGAAAAGTAGTCTCATTTAGTTCTAGACGGAACTTCTTGTTTTGAAAAAGTAAGCTGAAAAATTAATTAATTTGAAACTTTGCGAAAAAGTTATAAAAGAAAGAAAAAATATAATTATCTTTTTTTGGAAAGATTTATTAATTTGATTGTCGCTTAAAGTCGCAAAAGCGGCATAATTGGAAATAGGTTTCAGTTACTATCGAAATTGATTGATCCCGTTTATTTTATTAATTTAAGGCAGTTAACATTACTTTCTCCTTCGAAAATACTGACTTAAAACTCGAAAAAAAAAAAAAAAAAAAACGAAGAAGCTGAAATATTTTAGAATTCACAAAGTATCAAAATGTTTCATTACAATGTATTTCCTAAAGAAAATAAATGTTCGATTTCATGTAAAAAAAAATTATGACACTTTACTGTTGCCTTTTCTTTCTTTCTTTCTTTCTTTTTGCCTCACTTTTTCCCCTTAAAGCATAAAATACTATTTTTTATGAGATCTGTAAAAGTTCTCATTTAGAAAAAGAACATTCACATAATGGCTTTTGAAAATTGTCTAAAGTAAATTTCAATCATCTTTAACGTTTATTTTATCTTTACTGGCTTTTTCTTTGTACGTTTTCGTGAGGAATTTCCTTAGAACCAGGATTCTTCGTTCTTGATGGCAAGTTTACCTTTTAAAGAACACGAACAAGTGTAAAAGCACTCTAAAATTAAACTTGGTCCGATTTCCTCTTTACACAGTGTCCCACATAATGCAATATCGTAGTACTTTTATCGCTTAAATTGATAAAAATCTTCCCTTTCATCAGTTTTCTTAATAACCTTTTTGAAATTTGAAAACGCGTTTATATTTCTCTAAAATTTAAGAGCAAATTTATGAGTCTGGATTAATGTGATTGATGAAATTGGAAATATAAACAATCTCGAAACAACTTATTTTTTCTTAAATAAAATCTTTTTTTTTTTGTATTACAAGAACATGTTTTAACAAATGTTTACTGTTCCCTAATGGAGTAATAATCAGCCATACCATTATCTACTTTTAATAATATTGCTGCTTTTTTAACATTAAACATTATATTCATCCATTAAGATTCAAAAAAAACATTATTTTCCCACTGTTTTTTCGACATTGGGCAATAGGGTGGGCCGAAAAAACACTTTTTTTTATTTCGAATTTGTAATAGCGCGGAAAAGTTGCGAATTATGAAGAGAAACAGAAGGAAAAAAAAATTATCGAAATCGGTTGATATCTTCCGATCGCGCATAAGGCCTAAAATTTGACAAAATATGAAAAAACTTCATTTTCGCGATTTTTTTTTTAATTTTTTAAATTTGATGTTTTCGAAATGTAATAGTGCGGAAAAGTAGCCAATTGGGAAGACAAATAGAAGGAAAAAAAAATTTATCGAAATCCATTGATATCTTCCGATCACGCATAAGGCCTAAAATTTGACAAAATATGAAAAAAACTTCATTTTTGCGATTTTTTTTGAAAAAATTTTGAATGAAATATTTTTATAATTTTTTCGTGTGGAAAAGTTTAAAATTATGAAGACAAAAAGAGGGATAAAAAGGAGGAAAAAAATTATCGAAATCGATTAATATCTTGCGGTCGTGCCTAGGGCCTAAACTTTGACAAAATATGAAAAAACATCATTTTTGCGATTTTTTGTTTAATTTTTTGATTAGATGTTTTCGTAATGCAATAGTTTGTAACGTTTACTACTATAGCCTTAAAACATTGGGCTTTGATTTTGTTTTGGTCAGTTAATATCTTCCGGTTGCGCATTAACCCCAAAATTACCCAAAATAATAATTTTAAAAAGTTACATTTTTACGCGTTTTTGGTTTTTGATGAATAATTTTTTGTGAAACAACCGTAGTATTTTTTGAGACAGACTGACAATAATGTAGAAAAATAA
Source organism: Uloborus plumipes (assembly GCA_038373865.1). Lineage (NCBI taxonomy): Eukaryota > Metazoa > Arthropoda > Arachnida > Araneae > Uloboridae > Uloborus > Uloborus plumipes. The sequence continues at coordinate 51,281 of JAXGGA010007993.1, forward strand.
ACTACCACAGGTTCAGTCGATGCTATCCAGTTGCGAAAAGCCTTAGAAACTCTCATGCGCAGACGTCGGGCAGCAATCCAGGCAACGTCGCTCGCCTGGCTACGGCTCTCTTCCACTCCATCGCCGCCTTCCTAGGACCACGTCAGTTGTCTGCCTATATTGTTTTTTCAGTCTGCGTTTCTGTGTAGTAATCGCAGTGTACTATTATTTAGTTCAATTCTAGCTGTTTTCATTTTGAAATTCTTATAGTCTTCTGTAATGATGTAGTTTTCTGCTCTGTGTGAACTCGGTGATTTAACGAAAAAGTTATACAATTGCCGAGCCAAATAACAAGACAAATACTCTAATAACAAGACAAATATCTGGCTGCCCCACTTTTGGTACTCCAAAAGAACTGCCATCAAACAAGCCGACCACTGGCAAGGACATCATTAGGTGCCGTACTCAAGGAAGGTTAAATTTGGCACTAGAAATTAATAATGGTGTCTTCGCCAGTAGGCAGTTAGTTTGATGGCAGTTCTTTGGAGTGCCAAAAGTGGGGCAGCCAAATATTTGTCTTGTTGTTAGAGTATTTGTCTTGTTATTACATAACTTTTTGTTAAATCAGAGTCCGCACACAGCAGGAAACTACATCATTACGGAAGACTACAAGATTTTCAAAATCAAAACAGCTAGATTGAACTAAATAATAGTACACTGCGATTACTACAAAGAAGCGTAGACTGAAAAAACAATATAGGCTGACAACTGACGTGGTCCTAGGAAGGCGGCGATGGAGTGGAAGAGAGCCGTAGCCAGGCGAGCGACGTTGCCTGGATTGCTGCCCGACGTCTGCGCATGAGAGATTCTAAGGCTTTTCGCAACTGGATAGCATCGACTGAACCTGTGGTAGTTTATTTTTCTACATTATTGTCAGTCTGTCTCAAAAAATACTACGGTTGTTTCACAAAAAATTATTCATCAAAAACCAAAAACGCGTAAAAATGTAACTTTTTAAAATTATTATTTTGGGTAATTTTGGGGTTAATGCGCAACCGGAAGATATTAACTGACCAAAACAAAATCAAAGCCCAATGTTTTAAGGCTATATTAGTAAACGTTACAAACTATTGCATTACGAAAACATCTAATTCAAAAAATTAAACAAAAAATCGCAAAAATGATGTTTTTTCATATTTTGTCAAAGTTTAGGCCCTAGGCACGACCGCAAGATATTAATCGATTTCGATAATTTTTTTTCCTCCTTTTTATCCCTCTTTTTGTCTTCATAATTGTAAACTTTTCCACACGAAAAAATGATGAAAATATTTCATTCAAAATTTTTTCAAAAAAAATCGCAAAAATGAAGTTTTTTTCATATTTTGTCAAATTTTAGGCCTTATGCGCGATCGGAAGATATCAATGGATTTCGACAATTTTTTTTCCTTCTATTTGTCTTCCCAATTGGCTACTTTTCCGCACTATTACATTTCGAAAACATCAAATTTAAAAATTTAAAAAAAAAAAATCGCGAAAATCAAGTTTTTTCATTTTTTGTCAAATTTTAGGCCTTATGCGCGATCGGAAGATATCAACCGATTTCGATATTTTTTTTTTCCTTCTTTTTGTCTTCATAATTCGCAACTTTTCCGCGCTATTACAAATTCGAAATAAAAAAAAGTGTTTTTTCGGCCCACCCTATTGGGCAAAGCATTTTTTCGCTTAAACCTTTTTTGTGTAATTAAGAGGTAAACCATTAGTTGCATACAACTGTGCCATATCAAGCATCACAAAACTTTTTCCATTTATACTTTTTTCCAAAGAAATCCTTTTCTTACAAAAAAATTCTAGTACTAGGATTTCTCTCCCCTACTACGAACACTAAACATCTGTTCGAAAGCTAATTATATCATTTTCCTAACTTGAACACTTAATCTTACTGAACTATGAAATTGTATAAATAATAATATGTCGTGATTTATGTAAAAATTACACTGCTCGACATTGAAAATGCAACACCAAGAAGGAGTGGTCAGAAATTCATGCAAATTTTACCGTAGACGCACGTCACTGAGTTATGCAAATGATATGAAATGCGCAGCTCTCCGACGCACGTGAAGTAAGATATAAGAGAATGAAGTTGAAAAGTGGGCTATGTTCATGTTGGTTTTTCTGCCAGACTAATTATCGGAGAAATTTGGTTTTTGTCTCGAAGGATACGTGTGATAAGAGGAAATGCCACGCCGTCCTCAACGAAGACACTTCCAGCATATAGACGACTTTACAAGGGGTATGTTGATCGGAATGAGAAGGGGAGGTTGGTCCATACGTCAAATTGCAGCTGATACCCACATGGATGCAATCACTGTGCATCGGCTGTGTCGGAGATGGTTGGAAAGAGGAAATGTAGCCACATTGAGGGGTGCAGGTGCAGCCAGAGTGACGCCAGACCGCTTGGATCGACGGATTCACCGACAAGCTGTGGCGGACCCGCAAGTCACTTGTACGTCGATTCTGCAGCACGTGCAAGGTACCCTGGATGTTCCTGTGTCGACCAAAACCATTTCCCGTCGACTGGTTGCACGTGGCCTGCAATCACGGCGCCCGCTAAGAAGACTGCCATTGACCTCACAGCACAGACTCCAACGTTTGGAATGGTGCCGGACCAGAGCGACGTGGATGGCAGAATGGCAAACCGTAGTGTTCTCAGATGAATCCCGCTTCTGTTTGTCCAGCGATAGTCATCGCATACGTGTGTGGCGTCGACGTGGAGAAAGATCGAATCCGGCAGTAACTGTGGAACGCCCCACAGCGCGACAACGTGGCATAATGGTTTGGGGCGCTATTGCATGCAATTCCGTATCACCTCTAGTTCGTATTCGGGGCACTATGACGGCCCAACGATATGTAGATAATGTACTGCGGCCGGTGGCAATCCCCTACCTTCAGGGTCTGCCAAATGCAATTTTTCAACAGGATAACAACCGGCCTCACAGTTCTCGAATCAGCCAACATGCTCTACGAGGTGTACAGATGCTTTCCTGGCCACCATACTCTCCTGACTTGTCACCAATCGAACATGTGTGGGACGTGATTGGACGCCGTTTGCAGAACCTGTCACTGCCTCGTTCAGAGGACAAACTGTGGCAAATGGTTGAAAGGGAATGGAGTGCCATCCCTCAAGACACCATCCGCAGGCTTATTGACTCCATGCCTAGGCGTGTTTCTTCGTGTATCGCTGTCCGCGGTGGTCATACTTCTTACTGAGCCGACGCCGTCCTCGCTCTAAATTTTGCTTATTTATTTTGAAATAAATATCAGTTATTGTTCCATGCTGTCTCTGTCTTCTTACCAAATTTCATCAATTTCTGACCACTCCTTGGTGTTGCATTTTCAATGTCGAGCAGTGTATATAAGAGACTTTTACAACTGAAAAATAAATTTAAATAATTGTTTTTCAAAAAAAAAAAAAAAAATACGAGCAACTAAGTTAAATTGAAATTTAAAGCTAATTAGTTGTGGACATTATAGTTATGCAAACAATATAATATGGAAGAAAATAACTGCTGAGAAGAAAGTCTGATTGATGTGTTAACAACTAGTTTTATTTATACTGCGTACTACTTTAAGACAACTGATAATAAAAATCAAAATTATATTGCATAAGGCTTGTATGCACATATTCGACCATATAGTGCAAAATTTTAATGGAATTGGTTTTGACATTGAAAATCACGAGTTGAAAAGTGATTGATAAAGAAATGCTGTTGGTCTTTTTTTGTTCTCGCAGAAAATGTAATTTCCTTAATCAAATTTTTGCAAGGAAAACAAATCTTTCCCCCTCTTTCTCTTATTTGCTTTGCGTTCGAACATATTTTAAATCAGTTTTTTAGAGTAGTAAATGAGAAATACAATCGATATGTGTCACAAAACATGCAATGTTTTTTCTTTTTTCTGTTTTCTTTTTTTTATCATTTTTGTTGTTGGTGAGAAAAAAAGGGCAAGGATATTTTTTAATCTATTTATTTGTTTGTAACATTTCTCAAAGATAATATTTAGCTATTTCGTTTAAAATAACTTTTTATACAATAGTGTGGGTGAAAGTAGATGCAAATTTTGTATTTTCGTTTTACAGAGATAAAACTTCGTTTTGTGGAGTGAGTTTGAATATATTTTAAAATAATTTGTCTCATTTTTTCCGCAGAAAAATTTAAAACAAACCTTACGAATTTTATTTTTTAAAGATGAATATACAAGCATATAACAGCATTCTGGCTATGACATCCAGAGACCGCAGTTTTGTCCTTGTTTTGGATTCATCAGACCGGAATAGCCAATAACAAAGTTGGAGACAGATCTCCTCTCATTTGCTATAGTCTATATATCTCCAATTTCGGCTGGGCATTTGGTTAGAATCTGAGAAAAAAAAGCATTACGATAAAAGGTCTTAGCATTGTCAATTTCCTATGTCTGAGCCATGTATACACCGTCGTTTTCGAGCAATTGCACTTTTTTTTATTGAGGGAATAGTTTGTAAACATATTGTTATACCTTACGTTAAGAACGTAATTAGTAGGGAAGCTCGTGCACAGCAAAAATGAACTGTTGTTTTTACAGTATAATACTGGCAGCCGAGATTCCTTTTTAAAACTGTAAAATTAGCAATTTTACAGTTTATTACTGTAAAATTAGTAACTTTTACAGTTTATTACTATAAAGTTAGCTGTATTATACTGTAAAAACATTTTTTTTTCAGTGTGGGAGCTCCTGCGTTTTATATTTTTAAAAATAAATTCTGACAAATTTATTAGTAGGCAGTTGAGCTCATCAATATTGGGCTCCGGTGCCTATTAGTACATTAATTCCGAATTCTGAAACTCATGAATAGTAATTTTTTTCACTGCATTATACCTTTCTTTCTTTCATTATGGAAATGTTCACACATCTGCAGTCACTCGGCATATAATTGACAGTTTTATATTGCCGGAAGTTGCTAGTTTTCTTTCTTAATCCCACAGTGACTATGAACGCCACTAGTAACGATAACTGCTGTTATTTCTCGTTTATTTCCGGAACAGAAATCCATGGCTGAAACGGTGTTTAGGTACTGCTTTTTCTTTGAAAATCGTTTCCTTTCGAACAATACATTTTAGATTTTGTTTAAACCTATTTTAAATTTGACTGTTTTTGCCCAACAAATATTATTAATTTAATGGCAGGAGTAATTTTTATTATATAGCTACCTTTCTAAATTCACGAATGCAGCCAAAGATGCAGAGCTTAATTCCAATGATGAACGCATCTCGTTTTGCTTTCCCCCTCTTCTTTTTTTCAGAATTCAGATTATTTCGCTTGGATATATTGAACCCTGACAACAAAAGTGAAACAACGCATTAAAAAAAAAAAAGTCAAGGTTTTACGCAATAGCTGTTTAAAATGATTTTCGGCTCAAATATTACAATAGGTGCTAAAAAAGTTATAATGTGATGTTTGCTGTTTAGTTTTTGTTGTCTAGATTATTAACACCTTTTCAAAATTTGAAAAGAAATCTTCTTAATTTTGAAATTTTAATGATGTGTAACTGTTTTGACTATATCTTTTTTACTGAACTTCGCACCAGTTGTGAAATCTAACTAGTTCTTTGATAAAAAAAGCATTTAAACTTAGAAATTAAATCATGAGTTGAAAATTTATCTAAATTTTTGAGTCGTGCCACTTACGTTTTGGAGGTGCAATATGTTCAGTAAAATACAGAGATCTCTGTAATTTTAAAATAGATATAAAAGCATGGTTGTACTGGCAAGAAAAACGCTATTGTTTGTCTTGAAAACCAAAGTGGTAGGACGCGACACTATACACAATTGGTCAAATGTCTAAGTCGGTCACAAGAGTGACTATTTTATATACATCACTTTGATACTGCGTTATCCACAAAATGCACCAATTAAGACAGATTATTTCTAAAATTTATCAATATATTTCGTTTAGAAGAAAGGTCAAATACAAAGTTATGTTATGAAAAAAAATATATATTTTATCGTAAGAAACAATTCTTAGAATTCGAACAAGTAATAATATTAAACTGTCATCAATCATAGTTTTGATCGTTAGTTTCGATTTTCCACTTGGCAATCGCAGATTTTTCTTTGTAAAATGAAACTTTCATCTTTAAACCCTTTTGCGATTTGACGTTTGAAATGATCTCGACATTTTTCCTGAAATAACTTTTTCTTGTTTACTAACCAGTAGTAGTACAGCAGATTTGTTCTTTCACTAGTAATACAAACATAGATACATCAAATATGATACATCATAAGTTTATACATCCAACCAAATAGATAAGTAAATCAAACATTTCCTCTTCCAGTCAATGCAGCCTGCACAAACAACAATTTAAATATTCAAACTGTATTCTTATTTCATTCGACTCTAAACCAGTACATAAATGCATTTTAAATGACAAAATCTTTTATTGAAAATAATGGTAAAAGTTATTTACTGATTGCTTCCGTAAATATGGAAACCTTAATAAATGTGAGATATGAAAATAAACTATAGTCGAGTTTAAAAATATTAGTTGCTTGTATTTAGCCAAGGTAAAACTATATTTTAAGACTTGTTTTTCAACTTTTTCCATTACAAAAATTATATTTTTTTCAACGTTACTATTCATTGCTCAAGTGCAATGAAGGCTTTGTTGTTCATTAGTACAAAACTGAAAATATTACTGCCTAATATTCTAAAAAGTGAAATCTTAGTAAGACTTCAAATGCAGTCCATGAAAGAAAAATCTCCCAAGAGGATCAAAAGTTCAGAAACATTGGTATTGTCGCATATTGTGAGTTTAAAGTTTAAATCAATTTTAAAAGATAATTTCCTTATAACGATCATTATGAACAAACCCCGACCCCCCAGAAAGCAAGTTTTGACTGCGCTTGTTCTAAGCACAAAGTTGGAACTCGCAAAAATCCTGTCAAAACGACGAATAATGTACACATAGAAGTGCATTTATTTTGTGTTCCTTTTTTTAATGAGATAAGAATTAGAGCATCAAAAAACAGTTTTATAAAACAATCTGAAGTATAGTTCTTTTTAATGAAGTTTGCTAACCAGTGCAAGATTTTATAAAGACCCTATATAATTTCGAGTAAGTGCTTTCCATAGGACACAATAAAACATGCTGCACCCTGACTATACACTGAAGTGACAAAAGTCATGGGATAGCAATATGCAAATTTTCAGATGGCAGTAGCATCGCATAGAACAGGTATAAATGCGCAGTGCTTTTACAGAGCTTTCATTTCTGTTCAAGTTATTCATGTGAAGAGGTTTTAACGTGATGATGACCGCACGACGTGAATTAACAGACTTTGAACGCGGAATGTTAGTTGGAGCTAGACGCATGGGTCATGCCATTTCGGAAATCGTTAGAGAATTCAACATTCCCAGATCCACTGTGTCAAGAGTGTGCCGAGAGTATGAAATTTCAGGCATAACATCCCACCATGGACAGCGCAGTGGTCGACCGCCTGCACTTAAAGATCGAGACCGGCGACGTCTGCAAAGAGTCGTAAATTCTAACAGACAAGCAACACTGCGTCAAATCACCGTAGAAATCAATGTGGGACGTACAATGGACGTGTCTGCTAGAACTGTGCGGAGAAATTTGGATTTCTTGGGCTATTCCAGCAGAAGACCGACTCGAGTGCCTTTACTGACAGAACGACATCGCTTGCAGCGACTCTCGTGGGCACGTGAGCATATCGGTTGGTCCCTAGATGAATGGAAAACCGTGGCCTGGTCCGATGAGTCACGATTTCAGCTGGTAAGAGCCGATGGTAGGGTTCGAGTGTGGCGCAGACCCCACGAAGCCATGGACCCAAACTGTCAGCAAGGCACTGTTCAAGCTGGTGGTGGCTCCGTAATGGTGTGGGCTGTTTTTTCATGGCATGGACTTGGTCCTCTAGTGCGACTGGACCGAACATTGACTGGAAATGCTTATGTGCAGCTACTTGGAGATCACTTGCAGCCATTCATGGACTTCATGTACCCAAACAACGATGGGATTTTTATGGATGACAATGCGCCATGTCACCGGGCCACAACTGTTCGCAATTGGTTTGAAGAAAATTCTGGA
>JAXGGA010007994.1:0-30000 GCA_038373865.1 Uloborus plumipes
GAAGTAAAATATTAACAAAGGGGTCAAAATAGAATCGTTTTTTGTGCAAGTGCATTTTTTTGCGAAGTTAGAAAGTGTGCATGACCTGTTTGCATGCTAAGCTTTGCTACTGGGGACACGTTACCGATCTGATTTTTGATGTATAAAAACAATATTTTCTGAAGAAAAAATTTTTTTTTCTGATGTTATTAGATGAAATAAAAGCAGAACCTTATCTTCTTTCTGGGGAAAATTATTTTTTTAACTAGTTATTGAAATACTAGGGAAAATTCGCTTGGGACTCAAATTGGCACTTTTCTAAATATTAGCTCAAATGCAAATGTATTTGAAGCTAATTGGACAATTGGACAAAGTTACTTTTTACATTTTAATGAAACTTTTAATGTTTTTTTAGTTGGTAGATCATTTTAATGAAACATTTAAGTTATTGAATTCAAGTGATTAATTTCGAGAGAACTTCCGATTTTTTTCACAAATCTTCCTATTTTTTATTTGAAGAGATTGGCAGGTATACTTTGGCAAACTGATTCAAAAGATTTCCAAGAAATTTGGGTGGTAGATGTCCATGGGAAAATTTAAGACTGAGTTTCTGAAGGGGGGGAGGGGCAAGTTTTTTTTTTTCTTTGAGCAAACAATAGCTCTAATAATTGCCTACATGCTAATTATTGTTTGATTTTTCGTAATATTTTTGAAAATTTGTTTAGATTTTACGATTTTATATGGATAATCTTTATTTTTTCCAATTCTACTAATGAGTTTTACCTTTTTAGAAATTTATCGAAAAACTAGCAGTTTTTTTTTAAATCAAATTTCAGCCATTTTTTCAAAATTTGTGCCAAATGGATTATTCCAATAGTACTAGCGATTTTTTTTACAATCCAACTTAGCATTTTTTTTCCAAAACTTTTGATGACTGGTTTGTTTGGATTTTAATATTGAAAATGACTGATTAATTTATTCAGACTTTGATGATTATCATACTTTTTAAAAAGCATTTAGAAAGTGAGTAAAAGAGTATCCTCCACCCTTAATTTAGAGCTATTCAAGAAAGTAACTACAATCCTGAGTTAAGATGATAAAACTGCTGGTCCTACTGAGTTAGGTTTTCTGCCCTTAATAGTTTATATACCTTTTGTTCCCCTTCTCCTTAGAGACAGGTATAGCTCTTTAGAAAACATTTTGCTCGGCTCTTTTTTAATCACTTGCAATGTTTTTGTCTATATTTTCCTTTAAAGAATTGCCCTTTCACTTTAAAAGTTATTTTAGACACCAATGCCTTATCATTTCTATTTAATGAATAATGTTTTTTCCTATGAGAAAAGGACATTCTGCCTTTTTCAGAACTCTTCTGAACTTCTTAGAAAAAATGCATGATTTCTCGCTTCATGATTTTGGGAGGTATGTTTTCATTATTTAGAATCATCCCAAATAAACTGGTAGGGCATTGCCCCCCCCCCCCTCGCTCCCCATAAATCCGTCCATGTAGTTGCTGCATTTTTCCTGCTCTCTATTTGAAGGGTTATCCACTGTTCTGGAAAGGGGAGAGACGAAGGATACTGGGACAACACTATGAAACCCCCCCTGACCCCCCATAATTAAATGAAAAGGAAATACATAGTAACATCGCGATATATCGGCACATCGCGATGTTATACTGGTGATGTATTGCGATGTTAAAACCTGCAACATCGCTCAGCACTAGTCTGAAGCAAAAACATTCTATACCATGCTCATTTTCATACATTGCCAGTAACATATCGTACATGGATTGTGTTTCTGTTGCATTTCTGTTGAATAAAGATTTTTTTTTTTTTAAATTCTGATTATATTTGAATTTTTAAAAAAATGACGCCTAGATTGTTCATTTTGACGCCTAGAAATTGATCCTAGGAGTCACAATGACGCCTAGACTTAAATTTCTATTTCTAACACTGTTGCAGTGGACGTTACTAGATCTCGATTAATACTTGAAATGATAATTACAAGAATTTTATCATTTTATAATAGCAGGAAATATTTTAGGAGAACCAGGAATATTACAATACGTGTATCAGATTTTGGAAATGACCCATATTTTTTTTCCATTGACCGTTAGAACAATTTTTTGACTGGAATCAACTATATGTTTAGGAACTTAGGTGTCAGATAGGTGTATACTGTGAAAATATTTTACCATTTCACTTTGCCCCACATTTCGTTACATGTATTATTGAAAAAAAATGTTTAACCACATGTAACATACAGCTATTACATCTTCATTAGTGCCGAGAAAATGAGCGATATAATTTAACGTTTAAGCATCTTATGTATGTTTGTAACAATGTTTTATGAAGCAATTGCAATTATTTTATAATCGTTACTGTTTTTACTCTGTGGTTTTTAGTCGGGAAATTTTAGGCGATTCTCAATCAGTTGCAGAGCTTTTTATTACGCTTTTATTAGTTTCACATGTAGCTTTGTTTGTTTGCTTTTCACATATTTCAGTTCAAAATTTACATAGATGAAGCAATCAGTATTGAAATAATAGTTTTTTGTTTTATAATTTTAACTGCTCTTGAATAGGTTCATTCATTTAAATTATAGCAGCTACTGGTATGACATGATCATATTGTATCAAAGGGAAGTTTTTAGTGTGCTATTGAAATAGTAATTACCTAGGAAATCTTGGGTTATTTTGTAAGTTTCTATTCATTCAAATGTATTTAAATAAATAAATTGTTCAATAAATTCCTAAGACTGTATTCCTAATTTTTCTAGGAAAAAAAGTACCTTCACGTATTATTACTATAAGTAGTCGATTGTTTCCAAAATAGTTTTTCAAAATCATTAATGAGAATGAATAGTCCGTTCTTTTCTTCAACGCAATAAAAATAAGTTTAAACGAAGATTCGTGATGAAGTTCATTCATGTAATTTTATAATTACCGTTTTTGAAATTCATTTTATTTTAAATTTAAGTGTTCAAATTATGATTTTTAATTTTTCTAAATTATAAAACTTTATAACTTATAATTTTCAGAAACATGTTTTAAAGTTTATTCTCTTCCCTCGTAGATTGTCGATGGCGTCAAACCCACACTATCGGAGTTGGAAAAGTTTGCCGAAAAGAGTGACACCAGGAGCATGGAAATTGAGTGTATCCTTTATTGCAAAACCAAAATGTATTGTTTCTAGTCCTAAAGAATGTATTTATATTCTTATTTTTCATATCATAAAAATGATTGGCTTGCAAGACTTTTCGTAATGCTCATTCTAGAATTGTTACATTAAACAAGTAATTCATTCTCTTATTTTTTATCTTATAGTCAAACCTCAGCAAACTGCCAACCTTAGTAACAGGCTAAAAGTTGGCCGAAGTTGAAGGTGGTAGTCAACCATCTTTAATAAATCTTTTAAATATGCATAGCTTTATAAAGACACATTCAAAAGCATCTATTTTCGTCTACAAATGAACTTTGCATTGTAATAGTGAATGGATTATTTAAGGTAAGGAATGGGAAAACTATTCCTTACTACTTATGTTATGTCTTTTTTATTTGTCCAAAGTTGCTTTCTTAGACTTACATTTGTTTTGGGAATTAAAATATTCTGCTTGTTTTATTAGTATAAGTCAGTGTTTCCCAACCTGTGGTATGCGGCTCGCCTGTTTGTGGTGCACAAAAAAATAATCAGGAATGTCAGACATAAAAAAAATGAATGAATAAAAATGTACCGTAGAATCGTTTTAATTGATAATATTATCCGGTTGAGGTTTTAATGGGTACAATCGATGATTTAAAATCTTTAAATCAAAATTATTTTTTTTAATAGAATGCACATTTAACTTTAGCTGTTAGCCATCAGTAACTTTCAACAGATTATGTTCTTTGAAACAAACACAAGGTTGGCATTAAATTGCTGGAATTTCTCCCATTATGTGATGTGCATACATGGCCACCCAAAGAAATTTTTTTGCAAATAAATAAACACTTTTAATCAACAAATTTTGCAATATATAATAGTTTTTACGAACTGGTACACTTTAGCGTGACGTTTAATGTGAGCTAAAAAAGGTTGGGACACGCTGATACAATTAATTTAGTAAAACGTATAAAGTTATCAGACAGGTGATCTGCTTTGAAAACAATCTCAAAATCCCAAGTAGCATCAATTCATCGGGTTTTGCTCGGCCGATCATCGAACTCCTCGTTAACTGATCCCGGAACGCACGATGACATCGTTCCGATGAGTATCCGCGCATGGTTTTCGATGAGCTACTTTTCATCGGAAAGCGATATCCTTCCGATCCACTTTCCCGATGAAAATAAGCCAAGCATCCAAAATCGATCCTAAATTCATCGGCACAGGACTGCACCACTCGTAAATTGCTCCAAATCTCGTCGTATTTCCAGCAAAACTCATCGGATTTTGCTGCTCGGATTCTGTTTCGCCGATGAGACATATCTGAGCAATTCTGGATGAGAACTCATCGAATCCGATCCTCGGCCGATGAGAATTTCATCGGGTTTCGATGAATGGCAGATCATCGGCCGATGAGATTGTGCTGCTAGGGATGTTTGTCACAAAACGTCTGTAAAGGCTCCTTGACCTATCGGAACCCCAGTGAGCGAGACGGGTCAGGACGAGGCCGGCCACAGCTTCAGCCCCGGAGACAACGTGGAGGTCTGTGAGGGTGAGTTGATCCATCTCCAGGGCAGAGTCATCGGGGTGGATGGAAACAAAGTCACCATGCTGCCCTCCCACGAAGATCTCAAGGTATGTATCATCCCCTTTTCGAAACTCTTACGAATTGATTTTAACTTATTTTTCCAAAAAGTATTTGTAGCTTCACTTAAGTATTTGTAAACATATAACTAACAAAAGTATTTGTAGCTTGTAATTAGCTTCAGCTCTTGCAGCAAGATCACACCAAGCATCAAACGCCGGGAATATGCAAATTGCCGGTTACGTACAAACTCCGGCTTCTGCACTCATGCGCTTTTTACTACTTTTAGCCCAGGTAGCCTTGTTTTTTGTTTTTCGGCAGCTCTGTCAGGCCTGTCCTTTTTCTTTTTGATGATAAATTAAATCTGAAGCCTGTTTTGAGTCGATTGCAACAATATTTTGAGCCTTGCTTTCTGTTTCAATGGAACTAATAAACAGCAATTTCTGGTACAAAACAAATTTTTTTAATGGGAGACTCCTCATCTCCCTGTTTCCAGTTTTTACCATTTTCTCCCGTTTTTATAAGTTATTTTTTTTACTCGTGAAGAAAGCTCTAATTTAAGAATGTTTTTCCAATCAATCATCGAAAAGTTTTTATTTCTTCTCAATGGATGGCTCCCCTTTTGCTGTAATTTATTTTTTTAAACTATCTACACTTGTACGTTCAACATTATCTAAATTGCATATAGAGTTCTTGATTTCAATCCTTTTGCATCTTGTAAATATTTCAATTATACTGAAAGTTGGTGGTTTTTTTAATATTTACTACCATATATCTAATTATTTTTTTCTTTATTTTTTGACTATTTTATCTTACTACTATATCTACTGCTATATTGTTTATTCATGATTTTTGTTAAATTATTGTCCCTTTCTTTGAGCTTGGTATGTACTAAATTTTAAACAAATGCACTCTTAATTTTTTTCAAATTTTTGTATTTTTATATTTACAACTTACAAATTAGCTTCAATCTCAAAAATAAATAAATAAAATATAATTTGAAAATAAATGATGATAATAATAAAATAAAATAAATCCTATTTCATTTTAAATTTAACTTTTTTTTTTTTGCTCAGAGATTTGCACGTATGCTGTATTGACCATTGTTGGTCTTTTCATTGTTAGTCAGCATTGAAACAAAAGTATTGCTATACTTTGTTGATCATTTTCTGGGCTGGTATTGAAAAAAATCATTGAAAATTAGAAATTAGGCAGTACTTTAGGTAGTACTTTCTATGATTAGGAAAACTTACTTCCCCAAAAAAGAGGTTTTTAGTTTAACCTTCCTGAAGAGCAAGCTTTCTGATGAGGATTGATTGTGGCTGTATTTGACTAAGCTGGACCCAAACACCAGTGAGCTTTATAAAAAGACAGAAACAAGCTAAGAGCTCCTGTAAATTTTTCTTGGAGTTTCTATTTTTTATCAGATCAATGAAAACTTTGTAATAACATGGCTATTAAAATAAAATTTCTTGCTTTAATTTAAATTATTTCTTCCTTTAACTTAAGTAACTTTTAATTAAAGTATTTTTTTTGTTGAGGGTGTGTTAACCATTTTTTCTTATTGAACTTGAAAGTCTCTTCACTGGTTAAGTTAAAATTGCCGCTCCAATTTTGTACTGTTTCAAATGTAAACAGCTTAAATTTCAATTTCTAGTCATGGCAGCAACTTAGAAAAATAGTATTCTGTTTGTTTGATTATGTAGCTTTGTTGAATTAATTTACAGAGTTAGATGTTATTTTGTTTGTGTATTATTTAAGTGAACATGGTCTCAACTTCATTCTGGACTCAATTTGCGGAAGATCAAACTGTATTCTAAGCTCAATATCAGTAAGCTGCAAATGTAATGTCTAATTTATACGTGTAATATTTCTACCAAAAATGGAAGTGTGTAGAGATAAACTGTGTCTGAATGATGTTTCTTAAAAATATATTTCCTCATTGTTTCTTTTTTTTTTTTGCAGGAACCTCTAGAATTTCCTGCCCAAGAGTTGAGAAAATATTTCAAGATGGGCGACCACGTGAAGGTGATTGCTGGCACCTACGAAGGGGACACGGGGCTCATCGTGAGGGTCACAGACAACTTCGTTCTACTCTTTTCCGATCTCACCATGCACGAGGTATGCATGCTCTTTTACAGTTATCAAATCGTTAAAAAGTACATGGCCCATAAACTCTGTTGCAAAAATGAATTTAAAAAATAATGCAGGAGATATGTAGCAGGGGACTGAGAATCTATAAAGCACAATTTTACATGAAGGGCACAGAAACAAAACATATTGTTAAAAATGCTTACAATTTAGCCTTTAGGAACCGGGCGGTACACATGTTGTTCCATAAGTCTTTTTTTTTAGAGGACAGAGTTGAGATTTTCACTCGAACCCTTTGGAGCTGGGGATTTTTTCAAGGTTTCATACGGCTGGTATGACAGTTTATACCTTCTCTTTTGAATGGAAAAAAATCTGTGGTTCAACTATCGTTCTACCTAGTCGAAAGAAAAGTTTCTATATAAACAGCTGTGATCCTTTGTCTGATCTGTCGGTGGTTTTGTGACGCCAGGTACAACAAAGCTTCGGTTTTGCATTTATTTTATTTTGATGATTCTAGGTTAAATTGCAATTATTTACAGAAATGTACACCGTTTTATATACATCGTTGATTGCTAACCAAAATCTCCATCTACGAGCCTTAGCTCTATCCGATTTTCCTCCTTTTCGGTCCCGCGTCCAAGCTTCGAATGTCCACACTTTTTCCCACTGTCGAACCGGTTTCTTTTCATTCCCGGTTCGGTCACGTGGTGCCACTCCGTCCCGTCTCTCGTCGGTCAGCCGGGAGGTTGACAACAGCCCAGATCCAAAAGGTTAAATTTATTTTTCAATTATTAGCAGCCATTTAATTCAAGGCTTTTATTTTTTGTGAGAATTTGAGGTTATCTGAAAGAACTATGCTAAAGAGAAATAGGAAACATTGTGAGACAGGAAAATTAATTTATTAAAAAATTTATATCAACTGTGAGGATTACTATATCAATGTATTATAAATGTTTCAGCCATTTGTATGTAACTCTGAATAAAAGGTAAAATTCACGTTCTTTACAAATACATGTAAAAGTAATAAATTTAATGCTATTATCAATACTAAGGGCCAAACTATATTACATGTTGATGCTTTACAAGTGCATGTAAACTGAGCGAATATTCAGCAGTTTTGAAAATATGGTTTTTTCCTTTGTAGTTGGATTGACTCTAAAAGTGTATTTTTTTTAGTTCTTTTAAGCTATAATTTACCGTCATTCTCCTTTGTCTTGCAGTTGAAGGTTCGTCCGCAGGATCTCCAGCTGTGCACGGACATGGCCACCGGAGTGGATTCCTTGGGACAGTTTCAATGGGGAGACCTGGTCCTGCTAGAGTGAGTCCGATCTTTAGCTCATTAAATCTTTCATTCAAGTAAAATGCCATACTATCCGTTTGTTATCTGTTAAAAAAGTGCAAATTGGAGGAGATGCGGATTATTTGTGCTCCCCCCCCCCCCCCAACCTGACATGGCTTTTCTGTCTAATGTTATTTATTTTACGTAGCCTGAATTTGTAATTTTAAATTTTGTGTGTGTAGTTTAGTTTACTGTCCATTAAAGTGACATTGGAAATGAGTATGAAAATTAATATTTTGCTTGAGAAAGCATATTGATTGAAATATTTTTAATTTGTTTTCATTCATCTGCATCTATACAATTATTAAAAAGTATCTTCTAGTTTTTAAATTAAGAATGGGGTGTATTGTGCGCTTTGGTTAAGCATAAAAAAAATGCTAGTAACTCTTTAAAGCTTTATTTCTCTCCTTCCATTGAAATGTTTAGCAACAGACTTTAAATGTGCATTCTGTGGTTGTCTGTCCAAAGGATGCATATTGGGGAGAATGTGTCTTCAACACACAACACGTGCCTTCACAATCCAATCATAAAGACAATCTTACACACAGACCATCGTCAAAAAAAAGAAGTAAAAAAGAACCTTTTACAAACATATTTGTTGTATTAGATAAAAAATCTTCAATACCCAAGTTTTTTTTTTTTTTTTAATGTTTCTAATTTGATGTTTTTATTCTTATTTCATAAAATTGAGAGTTTTAGAAAACAGCGATTAAAAACATCTCGAAGTCAGGAGAAATATATACTGCATATGAAGCACCCTTTTGTGTTTTGTGAGAGAGGGTTTGGAAGGGAAAAATATTCATGTGTCCAAAAAATGTCTACATTATGCAGAATATTGTTTAAAAAGTATTTTATGTTTTTACATTTTTAATGATTGATGCTTTTGATTTCAGCGCACAAACTGTGGGAGTCATCGTTCGACTCGAAAAAGAGAATTTTCACATCTTAAACATGCATGGAAATGTAAGACTTTTGCATTTTTATAACTATGTGTTTTATAGGAAAGTTTTCAATTTTTTATTTATTTATTTTTTATATGATAGAACAACATACATCAGGGGTCTCCAACCTTTTTTACTCGGGGGCCAAAGTGAAAATTTTTGGAAGCGAGGCGGGCCAACGGTCCAAAAATAGTTCAGTTCAGATGTTTTTTTTTTTGCAACATTACGGAAACTCGTAAAATTTGGAGAGCAGTTCAGAAAACTGAAATAAAAGTCATTTTTTTTCCCACAAAATGTATTTTGCTCTCCAAAAGGAGTTTAAAAAAAGCCAAACGAGACTAAAAACTAAATCCTTGCAATGTACCACAATTTTATTAAATGAATTTTATGTATTAATGATGACAAGAAACTTAACAATAAATGAGGACAGAGCAAGTGCAACGCTTAGGACAATTTTTATTGAGAAGATTGCACTTGTTTGCCTCTTAAAAGTTCAGTCCATTTAGGATCAAACTTTGTAGTTCCGATCATTAACGTTGATTTTAAATGTTCATTGATAAAGAGATTTACTTAGATTTAACATACTTCATTTTTGAAAATGTCTACTCACACTTGTAGGTAGACCCAAACAGAGAAAACATAACTCGAGCGTGATTTTTTATGTTCTTACAGTCTTTTTTCGGGAGAGAACTGTAAAATGAAAGTAGATTACCTTCTTTTTGGCATTCCTGGAAAGCAGTCTTGAGTGAGTCGTTGGTAGTAAGTTCGATGACTTCAAGTTGGATTTTAGCAGGCAATTTGTCTATATCGCAGTTAAAAGGGTTTTGAAAAATCTGGATATCATCTGATGCACGGTCAAAGTCTTCAAAACGGCTCTTAAATTCTTCTTGGGAAAGGAAGCAGTACTTAATGCACCTAAGTTTTTACACGTTTCAAAGTGATCAAAGTTTATCGATCCTAAATGCTTCTCGAAAAGCATGAGTTTTTGTCTGAAAGCTTTGACATGCTAGTATATGCCCTTGCAGCTTTAAATTCAAAAAATTAATGTGTGTGGTGAGATCAACAAGAAAAGCCAATTTCCAGACAAATACACTGTCAGAAAGTTAAGGTACAGGATGCCGACGTTCAGTCATAGAAATATCAACCGCTTCTCGAAGTTCAAAAAATCGCTGCAATACTTTGCCTCTACTTAACCAGCGAACTTCACAACGGTAAGGAACATCTGGATAAACGCTGTCAATTTCAGCAAGAAATTTTTTTAATTGGCGATGTTTAAGAGAACTGGATCTAATAAAGTTAACTGTTTTGACAACTACATCCATGTGTTTCACTATTCTGATTATTTTAATAAAAAATTTTTTTTTTTTTGAAAAAAAAGGGGTGGGGGGGGGGGGAATTGAAAAAACAGATTTTTTGCGGGCCGGATAAAATCTGCTCGCGGGCCGTAGGTTGGAGAGCCCTGACATACATGAACAAAACGTTTTTAGTACAGTTTTGGACAGAAGAAGTTTATCACAATCATCACTGACACCTGTGTCATGTTATTGGATTGCCCTTTAAGGAATCCAATCTCCATAGTGAATTAATACACGTAAACTATTTGATAACTCAAGGAAGAAAAAACGCAATGAAAAGATAGTAAAGGTGCAATACAAGTTATGTGTGTGAAAGTCCATCTGACATCACTGATTTTGTTTCTCAAGGTGCCCTTTTTTGCACCTGTGTTAAAAAAAAAAATAATGATTAAATATCAATCATTGTGTTTTAAAATTCGGCAATGGTGAATTTTTGTGTTTTGTAAGTCTCTTAACAATATCTAGTACTCAAATTCGGAATATTTAATTTGAAACTTCCCTTTTGTGGTATTTTTTTTTTCCAAGCATGTTATTTTTTTATACCAATATTAGCTACTTGGCCCGGCTCTGCACGGGATCTATCTTGGGGAAAAATGTCATGTCAAGTGACGTGTGCGTCGAAAAGTCCCGATTAAATTAAAGTCAATAATTTGCTAGAACGCAGAGCAAAAAATTAATCAATCGCAAAAATTTTTTTTAATCCGTCCGCTACAGGAAAAGCTTAAAGCAAAAGCAAGAATTTTATGTGTTTATGTTCAAGAAAAAAATGGCAACACCTTTTTCTCATTAATAAATTATTTCACCCGATTAAGTTTCTTTCACGCTTGTGCAGACAATTTTTATAAATCCAATTTAAAATGGATATTTCCAAATTTTCAAATACCCATATCTTTCTTCCGGGTGGAGGTATTGATTAGTGGTTTTGAAAACCTTCGGAAGGAAACTTTCCTAAAAGGTATTTTTTGCGTTCTTTTGAATGAGACCAAGATCGAGAAGATCCGATAAGTATTTCGCTAGATGGAGCCATTTTGAAGTCCTTTATTCGAAATTCAAATGGTTCGGCACTTTTTTCCCGCTCAATATCCAGGCTATGATCCTTCCCAGGTGCCCAAGTATCGCCCTGCCAAATTTCGTCCAGATCCGATGTAAACTGTAGATTTGTATAAGGTAAACACACACACATATATATATATATATTCTCTGTTTTATTTATATGGATTACATGAAATGAAAGAAAATTGATCATATGAGATTTTACAAAATATTATTCCAAATCGATAAAGCTAACTTGTAAAATTTCTAAACTTGATGCGCGTATTCAAAAGTAACCGAGTGTAGAGAGGAAAGAGACTAATGAAGCCTTTTAAAGCAAATTGCAAATCTATCTTTGAAAGTAATGTAATGGTATGTTTTGTTGTAAAAGTGTCCCCGTACTCTGCTTTCAGGTGGTGAAGGTGAAACACCAGAGCGTGAGCAAACGAAAGGACACCAGGAGGGCTGTGTCCTTGGACTCGGAACAGAACCAGATCCAGGTCAGGGACGTGGTCAAGGTCATTGACGGGCCCCATTCAGTGAGTCTCCTTCAAGCAATTTAAAATATTTTCTACGTCTTCTAAATGAATACCGTTAGCACTCTTGAGCAATTCTGTATATCTTTTCTAAATTCAATATTTTTTCTAAATGTGCCTTCCCTTTGTACACATTCAACAATGTTAAATTTAACAATTTACGGGATGAAGTGTGTGAAAATTTACAAAATATCCCCCATTTTCAATTTAATTTTTAGTTTTTACTGCGTAAAAACTTTATTTCAGAAATTTTGTCCATTTTTTAATATTTTAAAGTTAACTCATATCAAAATTACGAATGATTTGATAGTACCCAATCTGAAGTACAAGCTACTTCTTTATTTTTGTGCAGAAAATGTGGCAGGTTATAGAGAAATTTGAGTATGCTGGAGTTGATTATATTTTTAAAATGCTTTTATTAGTTTCACATGTGGGTTTGTTTGCGTGTATGTATGTAATTCTGAGTAAAAGATAAAATTCACGTTCTTTGTAAGTATAAAAGCAATATATTTAACCACTTCCCTTACTAATTTTTTTTGGAAAAAATTCCAAAAAAAAAACACTTTTTTTTTTAAAATTTAATTTTGAAATACAAGAAAATCAAGCAATACAAATAATACATGTAGGTTTCAAGTTGAATTTTTAATTATTTATAGGCGTAAAATCAATTAGTTTCACCCGAGTTTTCTCGGGATAATAATTACCTGCAACTCATACGAGCCCGAGATAACTCGGGATAATCAGACAAGCGGTTAATACTATTAATAATACTAAATGCTATATTATATTATATGTTGATGTATTATAAGCATGTTAACTTAGTAAATATTCCATAGTTTTGAAAATCAGAGGGAAATCATAGTATCATGTGAAATAAAATTTAGCCTTTAACAGGGTTGCCACGCCACAGGGAAACCTGAAAAAACAGGGAAAATACAGGGAATTGAAAAATCAACAGAAAAACAGGGAAAATCCAGGGAATTTTGAAAATTTCTTCAAAAACCTGGAAAGTGCAGGGAATTTTACGTTACCAAAATGAATTCTAAAATATGTAAACTACCAATGAACAAATTCATGAGCAAGTGAATAAAATAATAATGATGAATAAAATAAATAATAATTTTACTTCATAGCTTTTTTTTTTTTGCTAAGTTTATTTATTTGTAAGTAAATATTTAATTGTGTATTACAGAAGCAAAAAATATTTATTACTTAGTTTGAAATGCATTTTAAAGCTTATGCTAATTTAATTAGAGAGTATGAGATTAGTCATCAATCCGTTCTATGATTTCAGTTTTAATGAATTCTGCTTTACCTCCCTATGTTTTTATTTAATTAGTTTTTTTTCTGTGCCAGGATATTAATGTTCATATAGAATATCAGTGTTCGCTCGTTCGTAATACTGCATATTCATGCAGGGAAAACGCAGGGAATTTTCCCCCCGGAATTGGGTGGCAACCCTGTTTAATTATAATGATAGTATTAAGTATATTTTCTTAATATTATCCTACAACTTAAGTTAGTTTAACTCTAAAAGTGTATTTTTAAACTATTAGGGGGACCGGAAAGTAATGTCGTTTTCTTACGCTAAATACAAACACATACATTTTTAACGAGTCTTTATTTTTAATCAATGATGTATTCCCCATCATTGTCAATAACCTTTTGCCATCTAGTGAGTAAATTTTCAATCCCTGATCGATAAAAATTAATTGGTTTTTCGGCAAAATATCTAGAGATGGCATTTTGGATATCATCCAAATTTGCAAATGTTTTACCACTTAAAAAGTGTTGCAGCGCTCGGAATAAGTGGAAATCCGATGGTGCAACATCGGGCGAATATGGTGGATGAGGCAGCACCTCCCACCCCAATTCATTAATTTTTTCTAGAGTTCGCCTTGCGCAGTGCATTGTCATGTTGGAGAATGACGCCTTTTCGGTTGACAATCGCTGGCCACTTTTCAATTAAAGATTGATTGACTCGCTGCAATTGTTCGCTGTAGAGTTCTGCAGTAACAGTTTGTCCAGGTTTCAGTAATTCAAAATGAACAATGCCGCGAATACTCCACCAAACACACAAAAGCGCTTTTTTGGGGTGTAAACCTGGCTTAGCAGTACTCCGAGGGATTTCATTTGGAGAGAGCCACTGCCTTTTGCGTTTTGGGTTATCATACAGGACCCATTTCTCATCTCCTGTGATCAAGCGATCAAAAAACGCTTCTGTGTGTCGTTGAAGCAATAAGTTGCATGTGATTGATCGGTTAGCCTTATTCTGTTCGGACAGATTATGCGGGACCCAACACCTGCTCTGCTTACTTTCCCAATCTGCTTCAAATGTTCTTGGATGGTCGACCAAGGTTGGTTGAGACTGTTTGACAATTCCTCGATCGTCTGACACGGATTTGCTTCCACTTCCGCCCTTAACACGTCGTTGTCTAACGTTGATGGTCTTCCTGATCGATACGAGTCGGAAAGATCAAAATTACCCGATTTGAACTTGGAAAACCACCTTTGGCATTTACGAATGTCCAGTGCATTTGGATAAACATCGCAAATGTTTTTGGTAGCAACTGTTGCGTTATTTCCCTTGCGAAACTCAAAGAGCATGCAATGCCGGATGTGTACCTCTTCTGGTATTTGGCTGGCCATTTTACCCAAAATTACAAAAAAAAAATTGTAATTCAATTGTCTATAAGTAAAGAAATCACTATAACCTCACAATGTCTTTGGTACGCCTCTGAACCAAACAATGAGCTGACAAATGACAATCAAGTATTGGCATGCGCAGAAACGACATTACTTTCCGGTCCACCTAATATATTTAATTACTGTATTTATTTGCATGCATCTGTTGCTTTGCAGGGTCGCCAGGGAGAGATCAAGCACTTGTACAGAAGCTTTGCATTCCTGCACTCTCGTATGATGATGGAAAATGGCGGCGTATTCGTCTGCAAGACGCGCCATCTGGTGCTGGCCGGAGCGGGCAGTGGCCATGCCAGGGTGAGTTTGAATACGGCGTACCTGTAGTGCTCTCTATCCAGTAATCTTTTGAGTATAATCTGTAGGCTTATACTGAATGCTATGACAGAGAGCTTCAAATGCCGAATGTTTGCTTAAAATTTTCAAACTAATATTTGCTTTTATTATATGCCAATTTGAAATAGAAAAATTTTACCTATTCTAGTTCTTGGGATTGGTAATAATGAATGATCATTTGAAGCAATAGTTTTTTTTTCTTTTTTGTATTTTAAATTTTAGAACTAAACCAAAAATACCTTTTTTTTTTTTTAAACAATTGTTTAAACCAGTTTTTTTATTGGTTTCAGCTAGGTTTATTTCATTTAAATACTGTTGGTGAGAAAAAAAAATATTTTCAAAAGTCTTGAAGATTTTTTAAATTAACTGTTAAATGAATGTCAAATATTCACATTTGTATTTAATACCTTGATGAAAAAGTTTAAAGTTGGCTCGTGCAAGCAAGCTTGATTTACATCCATCTGATGTTCATATAAAAAAAAGGTTAGATTAGATACTTTTCAGACAGCCCTCGTATATGTATGCTCAACCTTTTGGATCCGGACTATGCGTATAGAAGTTTTCCTTTCGAGACGGGCGGTACAAGTGTTGAACCGTAGATCTCTTTTCCTTTGAAGACGGGAAGGTGCAACGGCAAGCACTTAGGTTTTATGACTTCGCAATTCGAAAACAAAACTGTAATCCCCCCAGTAAGGGAGTATGAACTCTTGGAAAAATCCCCTGTTCCAAAGGGTAGAAGTGAAGATTTCACCCCCGTTCTCAAAGGAGAAAAGTCTTGCGGTACAGCATGTGTACCACCCGGCAAGGGTGCCCATCCCCCCAAGCTCAATGGGTGCAAATTCCCCCCCAAAACTTTTAACAACCTTTTATTTTTATTTTTACCCCTCTTTTTAATTTTATTTATTTTTTTTAATGTTGTTTATTTATTTTTTATAATATTATTTATTTATTTTTTTAATTATAACTATTATTATTTTTTTTACATATTATTAATTTTTTGAAAGCACTAATTATGCGTAGAATAGAATCACTTTTTTCCCTTCAAAGACATTCCAAGCGCACACACACACACAAAATAAATGAATGAATAAATAAAAAGTAATAATAAAGAAATAAAAGAAATAATTTAAATAAAAAAAATGAATAATTCAAATTAATAAATAAATTAGTTTAAAAAATCCCCCCCAAAAATTTTGATGGCGCAACTTGCGCCATAATCCCCCCCTGTGGGCACCCCTGCCACCCGGTTCTTAAAGGTCAAATGTTGAGTGAAATTAAAATGTTGTCACTCGAGGACAGGCCTAATCTTATCGTCTTTGCAGCCCCTGACGGAGATCAACATGCGTTCCCCGTTCCACGCGGCCTCCCCCCGCCTCAACAGCCCCATGCACCCCTCGGGCGGCGGCGCGGGCGGCAAGTCCCCCGGCGGTGCGGGCGGTGGTGGGGCGGGTGCCGCCCTGGGGCTGGGCGGCGCCGGGAGGGGCAGGAACCGGAGGGACACGGAGCTCATCGGCCAGACCATCAAGATCACCCAGGGCCCCTACAAAGGTGAGGTTTTTTATTTTTCATCGCATAGAGAAAAGTTTAAAATGATGTACTCTTTATAGCCAGTGTTAGAAATAAGAATTTAACCCATTAATGCCTAGCGTCCCTGTTTAGGGACAGTCCAAAAAGGGATCTGAATTTCCCCCAAATGAACATTTCAACCAAATAATAGTTTTCAGTTTTTACTTTGGTATTGTTTCAATTCATTATCAACAGTTTGCAGCACATAGCCATTGTAAAGTGTGTTCTGCAGCCGTGTAACCAGTATACAAAATACCATTGAAAAAAAAAATGTAAAGCCTTAATGGGTTAAAGTTAGGTCTCAGGTTTGGATCCAATATAAGTTTCTGGGAGTCAAAACAAACAACCTAGGTGCCATTTTGAATGAATCAAGTTTTTTTTTCTATCTAAATATAATTTATAAAAAACTTAATAAACACACCAGTGGCACTACGAAAATTAGGGGGGTGCCCCCCCTGGAAGCCTTGGTTTTAACATCATTGTTATTCCTAATACCATAGTTTTTTGACTTGTAAGGACTGTTTTGATCAAAAACTTTCCAGAGAGCAATTCTGCCTGCCCTACTAAAACACTGCCAATATGTGCTGCTGCATAGGGAATTTTCGTACAGGGAGCCGGCTGCCCCCTCACTTTTTCAGAGTAAAAAACTAATTTATTGATTGAAATTCTTCTTATTTAGTGAATTGATTTTTTTACGATAGTGAAAGCTGCAAATTTAAAAAATGAGTTTTTTTTTCATTTTGTTTTACAAGAATGGAGCTTAGAATCGGAAGGCGGATGTCGTATTTCACATTTTTTTGAAAAAGGTCATTTGATCATTAGTTAAAATCCAATACTATAACAAAATTCTAAAGAAAAAATGGTTTCAGAGGACTGCCTCCTAGCCCCCAACCAATATTGCCAACAGCATATTTAAAATATACTCAAGAGACTAAATTGATTGTATTCAAAAATTATTTTTTTTAAATAAATTTATCCTACAGGCTAGTCACAGGTCTTGATCACTATAAGTCAAGGCATGATTTAAAAATTATAGGGTGAGTTCTGGTAAGTGCGTCCACGGGATAAGTGCGTCCACTGGGAATTATATGAACACTGTCCTGAAATGGCTTCTGCAACACATCGACTATGTTAGATAACTGTCTAATGATAATTTCAATAGGTAGAACTCAGGCCTGGATTCAATAGACGAAACACAATCAGAGACAACTTAAATGTCTTTAAAAAAAACTCTAAAGTAAAGATTGAGAAGATTTTGTTTCAGTTTCTCTTGTAGTCATACCAAGCAATTGAAGTCAGGAAATGCAAGTTGTTTCTTTTGGGTAATAGCTACTAATAACATACATGGGGTACTTTGATCAAATACTCTAACTAAAATTTGTTTATATGACCGTACGCACTTTCCCTTTCTTTAAAGTAAGGTGGGGGTAAGTGCGTACCATTATGATGGGGCAAGTGCGTACCACTATCATGAGGCATGTGCGTACTATTATGCGGAGCAAGTGCGTACCATTATGATGAGGCAAGTGTGTACCATTACGTGGAAAATCCAACTCTTGTAGTTCACCTTTAATTTTGCTTATAACTCTTTTAAAAGCCGAGTATAAATCCGGCGTCATTTCCATCAAGTATTTATATTTACATTGAATGCGGCATAAGATTTCAATTTTATTCATTACCTCTGAAATATATTGGCTTTTAGATATCAGTTAGTAAATTTTTCGTTGAAAATAGCGATCATAAGCTATACTTAATTTAAACCTGAATGACAAATGAAGCAATGAAATTAAGTGAAACACTAAATAAGGAACCAACTGATTCAAAAAACGAAGGTATAGTAATGAATAAACTATATTTAAGAAAATTAAGAACACCTTGTGAAAAACTATTTCAATGTACAAGAAAAAAAAAGTACAAGTATCATATCATGATCAATTATTTTCTTTTTTTTTTTTGCTCTTTATTATTATTATTTTTTTTTTTTTACTGCTGCTGATTCTAATAAGAAAAATATTTTAAAACCGTATTTATTCGAAAAAAAAAGAAAAAAACCGAATTGTTCACTCAGGTCACCTAACGATCTACCATACAAATAGAATTAAAGAAAATCACAGGGGTATGCACTTACAACAACGCTATTGGACGCACATGTCTCATCTTACATTTAAGAAGGGGTAAGTGCGAACCCTGGCTTAAACACAGACTGATTAATGTATTAAACCAAAATAAACTATGTAGACTATAAGTGATTATTACTAAATAAAAACAACTTACATTTGCTCACTTGGTCTTATTAAAAGGACAAAGGAAGAATCACAGACACAACTCTCTCAATCTTCAAATCACAGTTGTTCGTAAGACACGTGGGATATCACTGATTGCGTTTCATCCATGCAAGCAAGTGCTGATCTCTAGTATTAGGAATTATCCCAAGGCAACTACCTAACATATTTAATATGTGCCAGAAGTTTTTTCCTGCTCATATTCACATAATTTAAGGTGGACGCACTTACCCCGCTAGGTAGGGAAAGTGCGTACCTTAGAATAGGTGTCATAAACCAGGTCACAAAACCTATGCTTATGGTTTATTTGACATATTATATGCTTGAAAATCTTAGTAAAGGATCTGGAAAGAAAACTAAAAAAAAAATTGTGAGTGTACAAGATTTTTCAACAGAGCAGCATCCTTGAGAACATGAACTTTGAAAAAAAGGGTACGCACTTACCAGAACTCACCCTAGTTTAAAAAAACTAAAAAATACGCTTTAAGAGTTAATCAAACTATAAAGCTTTAAACCTTGATATATTGCAAGTTAGCATGCACTTATAATACAACAGCATGTCATATGGTTTAGCCTTTAGTATTAATAATAGTATTAACTATATATTACTTTATATTAGCAAAGAACGTGAATTTTATCTTTTATTCAGAGTTCCATACATACATATAAACAAACAAGCCCCCATGTGAAACTAATAAAAGCATATTAAAGTAGCTACAATGTGATCCAAAGCAGTAGGTGTCAAATATTTGCACCTAGGGTTGAAAATCTAGGCATCAAGCCTAAATTTTTGGCCACAAACTGCGAAGAATGGTTACTTATTTCTTGCACTGTTTTACAGTCCTTTATGGTAAGTTTTGAGTTGTGCCAATTAACTCTTAAAATCTTTTTTTTTTAATGTATTTTGACTGTTCTGGTTGAAAATGCTTTTCTTTTGTAATATGCTTTTATTAGTTTCACTTGTGGGTTTGCTTGTATATGGGTCATTTCGACGAAAATGGTACAAATCATGTTCGAGAATTTAGAATTTTTTAAAATCAATTTTAATAACTACCACCCATTAAGTGTATTTTTTATTGGTTCTCCATTTAATTTTGTGCCATCAAATATCAATTGATTAGGTATAATCCATTTAGAAATGACACAAAAAAATTATCTTTGTCAGAAGAAGGAGAAAATGACGTGTCCCAGCTTCAAATTGCTAGAATTTTAAATGTGATTTAAAATTAAACTGAAATGTAACAACAAAATAAATGACACTGCACTGCACAAAAGATGCTTCTGACACCATTTCTGCAGATTATTACGCAAATGAAAAAAAATTTCCCCAAAAAACACTATTATTTATCCATGTCCCTAGATTTTCTATGTTTCGAATTGTCCACTCTGTTATATGCCTTTTGGAAATAAAATAAACAATTGCATTCAATCTGATATATTTTTGAAAAAATATAGGTAGTATAACTGCCGTGATTAGCTTGCTACATTGAATTATGTAGTCAACAACCAGGGTGAGCCTCATTCTTTTCTTATGGTAGTTAATTTGAACTGTTGGATGTCCACTCTGTTAGAGCCTATTTCATGATGAAAAAAATAGATTTTTTTCTTGAAATTGCATACAGACTTACAGTTTTAGGCTGTTTATTCTACTTCATGCTTGTTCTGTGATTCTAACTTTTCTTTGTGATTATACAGATAGTTTTAAAGACTTATTTGTCCACTCTGTTATACAGGGTGGTTATAAATTAACAGGAGGTGTTTGGAGCCCTCTAGCTCGCGAACTACTGGGCGAAACATTGCCAAATTTCGTGAGCGGGCATATTAGACCATGGGATTTTGATTTCTGAAATAAAAAAAAAATAGTTTGAAAAATCACCACCAGGGGGAAATTTGGCGCTGAAAAAGTGTATTACACTGAATATCGCGAATTAAACTTGAAAAGATGCTGTATAAATCAATTTCGCCAAGCAAAAATGATTGTGCTTTGCAAATGAGGTTTAATATGATCGCCGTAGAATTTTCTATTAAAAAAAAATCACCACGAACAAAATAGCGGTCCATTTAACCAAATAGAATGCAATAATTTGCATAAACGCGTTGCGTTTAGCGATCATGTGTAAAATGACGGACTGGGAGCATTCTCATCAAGAAATCCATTCTGATATGTTACGAGCTGCCGTAGAAAATGTTGTGCATCGTATGCAGTTCTTACAACTTTACAATGGCGATCATATCGAACCACATTTATGACAAAAAAAGTCATTTTTGCAACTAAAATGGATGCATATTTTGTCAGTAGCAATTAATTCTTCGATAATCAGAATAATACACTTTTACAGGGCCAAATTTCCCCCTGGTGGTGATTTTTCAAACTATTTTTTTTTATTCATGAAATCAAAATCCCATGATCTAATATGCACGCTCACGAAATTCGGCAATATTTCACCCAGTAGTTCGCGAGCTATAGGGCTCCAAACACCTCCTGTTAATTTATAACCACCCTGTATGTCCACTTTGTTAAATAAAGTGATCAAAATATTTAAAATCCTTTCATAAATGAGTCATGTACTAGTTATTTACACTTCATTATACACAAATAAATGGAAACTCAATAAAAAAAATATGATTAGTTGCAGGGGCGCCCCGAGCTTAAATTTTTGGGAGGGGGAAAATTCTCAATTTGCCGAATGGAACTTCAAAATGTGCCGAATGAAAAAATACGAGTGTACGCAAACCTTAGTGTCTTATATTTTTACTGTTTTTCGAAATGTTCTGTAAATGCTGAAAACAACTAATAACAATACTTGTATCTTTGGTAAAGCAGAACTGTGGACGTTCTGAGGCTTGAAAGAGCAAATTATTGAGTGAACTCAGGCACTCAGTGACTGGCGTAGCTATGCTTTCATTTTGGGGGAGGGATCCAATAAAAATTATGTATAACGGTATTAATTAAACTTCGAGATTTCTTAAGGTATTCGAGTACACTAAAAAATGTATGTTGTTTTTATAGAATAATACAGTTAAATTTTACGATAAAAAACTAAAAATTCTCTTTACAGTAAGAAACTGTACAGTTGCTAGTTTTAGTTTATTACTCTGCATATTACAGTTTTAAATTGGAACCTCGGCTGCATTATAAGGTGAAAACGACAGTTCATTTTTTGCAGTGTAGGGAAATTATGTATGCAAAACGAATATTTCATTTTTGATTTTTTTAAACTTAAGGCTGCGCCACTGACGCGAATCTGGTGCTAGCCGTAAAAGGTTAAATTACACATACACAATTACACAGAAAATACACTATTAGTAGCTTATTTTTCAACGGCGAATCAACGAAATTATGAGGGTCATTTTCCCCATATGCTTACATTTCAAAATTTTTAAGTAATTTTTTTAACTTGCTATTTTCTTTTAGAAACACTAACAGATGTTTAGTCACATATTTTAGGTGTGTGAAAAAGTAATTGGTTGTACACTTTAATAATTAAGTATTTAAAATAAATGCTGTTGTAAAACTTTAAGTTGCAAGGAAAATTGTCGTCCGTTACCATACAAAATACCAATATGAATTCTCACCTTTGAACTATCATAGCGCCTAGAACCAACTTAATATGAAATTACTTGCTTCCTTGAAGCTTAAAACGATGTTTGTGATTGTTAAAATATTGATAAAAAACTGTATGGTAACGGTTTTGACATTTGGTAACGGATTTGACCAGTAACGGACTTGACAATTTCAACCAAAATGTCAAATTATGGCTAGGTTGTCGAATTTAAAAATTGAACAACAATATGCATTTTCTTAGAGTTGTATAATAAACAATATTTAGAGGTAAAAGTTGAGAAAAAGTAAAAATTAATACTAAAATCTGTGGTAACGGACTTGACAAAGAATAAAAATACGCACCTGGAAGAAATTTTGTGCGAAACACCACAGCAATACTTCTCGACTCAGGGAAACAAAATGGTACAAAATAGTTACGTCACTAGTTTGTTAAGTTAACTGAATACGTGTTACCATCTTTTGACTGCAATAAATACCTTTTTTAGCTAAAATAATCTTAGGGTAACGGACTTGACAAGAACTTCCGGACAAAATATATTCATACATTTCTTATTGAAATAAAATTACTATTGTCAATATTTATTATGAATACCATATACTAATAGTCAATACAGGGTGTCCACTAGGGTGTCCCGAAAAAATCGAATTTCAACAAAGCACTTAGCCTTAGTGCGGAAAATTTGTGACTCCCCTACACTAATTACTGGGTAAAATTTCTTGACTCTGAGTTAATGCCTTCTGCTCTGGCAAGAGGCTTGAAATTAAGAGATTTTTGGAAAAAAATCGAAAAAAGAGAAAATTTACAAAATATTTTAAAATCCACAGAATGTTACGCCTTAGTGCTGAAAATGTATGACTTCCAAACACTAATTACTGAGAAAAATTTCCTGACTCTGAGTTAATATCTTCTGCTCTGGCAAGAGGCTTGGATTTTAGAGATTTTTAGGGAAAAAAATCAAAGAAAGAGAAAACTTACAAAATATTTTAAATTTCACCGAATGTCCAGAAATAAGGCAAAAAATTTGTGACTTCTTAACGCTAATATCAGAGCAAAATTTCGGGATTCTAAGTTAATGTCTTCCGCTAT
Source organism: Uloborus plumipes (assembly GCA_038373865.1). Taxonomy (NCBI): domain Eukaryota; kingdom Metazoa; phylum Arthropoda; class Arachnida; order Araneae; family Uloboridae; genus Uloborus; species Uloborus plumipes. Next base: position 23,535 of record JAXGGA010007994.1, read on the forward strand.
GGCAAAAGACTTGAATTTCAGGTAAAAGAACCCAACAGATTAGTATCTGAGCAAAATTTCGTGACTCTGAAATAATGTCTTCCGCTATAGCAAAATACTTAAATTTTAGTCAAAAGAGCCTTAAATATGTTAATAAAAGAGCCCAAAAGAATGGTCTCAATTTATAATCTAATTAGATGTAGAAATGAGGTCGATTAGAAATTAAAGTATTTTTGCAGTTAGAAAATTTCAAGACAAGTATTCAAAAAATTAGAACTGCATTTTTCATAGAAATTTCTATGCATTAAAAAAAATGGTATATAATGGATTTTAAAAAAATAAGCAGCTAAATTTAATAGAGCTACAATAATGTTTGAGTAAATAGGAAATGTTATAAGCTTGGTATATTAAAATAAATATATATTTACAGTATCAATCGCACTGAAATTAACCATTTCCAAATATTGCTCGTTAAATAAGTCCCATTATTAGTTTCTATCCTCGTGACAACATTGTAGGTGAAAACAGCTAACTGTCTCTTTTGCTTGGCACACTTGTTTGATGCCTTCGAAGCTAACTTCAAGATGCGTTCAACGTTGTGTTGGAAAGGGAATTGAATAAAACCCGTTTTTCGCATGGAACTCAACAACCAACATATTTCGAAGATCGTCTGAAGCAAAATTGCGGATAACTGGTGGAGGCGTTATTTTGCAATTGTTCCAGTCTACCACACCAACATAATCTGCAGAATTAAAAGCAGTTCACTTTGTGTTAAAATGAGTAAAAACCCGAAAAAGCGACGTTTAAAAACACAAATAGATGAAGTTAAAATTGGCGAACATGTTTCAAAAGCCTAAAGCTTCCTCTTCAGCGCCAAGCAAGAAATGGAAAGAATCAAAGTGCCGGAGAGTTTAAATAGCAAAGGAACAAAAGCTAGGCCAATCAGGTGTCAGCGTTTGCCGAGTCCTGATTTGGACGTTGCGTTGTCAGAAAATTTAAATGCATGAAGTAAAATTGGCGAGATGTGTAGAACTGAGGTTCGTTACAAATTAACGTAAATTTTATGCAGTTAGAAAATTTCAAGAACAAGTATTCAAAAAATTGAACTGCATTTTTCATCAGAAATCTCTATGCATTAACATGTAAAAAATTTACCAATGGATTTAAATCTCCTCAACTTATTGGATTTTACATAAACTTCATAATGTTAGCGAGTTCGATCGCTTTAGAAGTTACATGTTATGAAGAGACATCATGTATAGCTGAAATTTGTAATCAATTTTTGAAGCTGAAAATCGCAGCCATATTGTTGCAGTTGATTTCTAAAGCACAGCCAAAATAAGAACTCGTACTCTTTTGCAGTTGGCCACATACTTGATTTTACCTTCAAGCTAATTTCAAAGCGTTCAACGGCCATGTGTGTGGAAAGGATTGAATAATTTCCAGTTTTGTTCGCATGTAAACTCCAACGACTTACATATTTCGAAGCATCGTCTGAAAAGGAACATTGCGGAACATGTTGAGTTTTTTCACATTGTTTTTCAGTCTTTTCAAACTCATAATCTGCAGCTTCAAAGTTAAGCTTCGGGATGTGGAATGCGCGCACACAGTCTTTTATCAACAGATCCACTTTCTCTAGCCTTTAAGATTCTATGAATACCGAGCTCTCTGATAGTCACATTTTAATACGTTATCATACTTAACAGAATGTTTTCTGGAGAAGCAAAGAGTGCATTCCGAGCAATGACGGGATCGATTACGTTAAGATACATTTTTGGAAAGTATCTTGATGCATGACTTTGTTTGATTCTCCGATTGAACTGAAGTTGAAGTAGATGAGCCAAAAGAGTAGCGAATAGAGTCCTGCGACCTTCTCTTGGCTCTCTTTTGAAGTTTCTTTGTTTCTTCAATATCCACTGCACCGATGGACATTACCCTAGTAGTCCTTTGATCACAGAGAAAGGCATTTCTTTCAACGGAACTCTTTTCTCTTTAGGACATGCACATGAATACAAATCATGGCACTTACAAGCAGCGATATCAAAGAGTTTCACTGCAACCTCCTTAAATTTCATATGTCGATCTCTTGTTTTCTCGTTGTGTTTGACTCTTTTAAGTACAGCCTTCATGGCCACATGTTTTTGTGATAAGTAAGTATCATTGCAACAACACGTTCTGAAATTACCGCAATGCACGAGTCCTTATACAAGTTTACTATCTTTCTTGTGAAACGATCAGCAATAATGGAGAAGCTATAGGCTCCTTATTACTAGTAATTTCTGAAGAAAATATTCGTCTCTCGTGCATACAACATTTTATAACATCTCCATAGGTTGGAAGCATGCAGTCAAAGTCTTTAGCATACCCAAAAAATTGCCCATTTAGAAATATCTCTTGGAAAAAAATTGAGCGTTTCGCTTTACGAAAAACACGCCATAAGACTTCGAACCAATATTTAAAACACTTGACTTCCTTATAGACTTAACCATATAAACAAAGAAGAGGAGCCCATTTCAGTTCAAGAGGTAGTCTGATGTTGTCATTCAGGCGATAAAAATTCGAAATATTAGAGCGTATTAGATATGTAGCAGCTTTGTTATGTGTAACTCGCATTTAAGAATTTTTTTACGAAATTCTCTAATTTCAGGCCTTTTTTCAGAGCATAAGTAATTAGCTCACAGACTTAAAATTTTAAGTATTAGTTTGTGATAGGAAGTCACAAATTTTTTGCACTAATTCTTAACATTCGGTGAAATGTATAATATTTTGTAAGTTTTCTCTTTTTTTTTTTTTTTTTCTAAAAATCTCTAAAATCCAAGCCTCTTGCCAGAGCAGAAGGTATCAACTCAGAGTCACGAAAATTTTCTCAGTAATTAGTGTTTGGAAGTCTCAAATTTTCAGCACTAAGGCGTAACATTCTGTGGATTTTAAAATATTTTGTAAATTTTCTCTTTTTTCGATTTTTTTCCAAAAATCTCTAAACTTCAAGCCTCTTGCCAGAGCAGAAGGCATTATCTCAGAGTCAAGAAATTTTACCCGGTAATTAGTGTTGGGGAGTCACAAATTTTCCGCACTAAGGCTAAGTGCTTTGTAGAAATTCGATTTTTTCGGGACACCCTAGTGTCCACTCCTATCGTGGACCAATAGCTAATTTCTAAACCGTTAGAGATAAGCATATAGTTCATTTAGGAAAAAATCTCCAAATTACGAAAGAAATTTTGGGTCTATTCAATGTTTTTCAAAAAATCAAATTTTGAAAGAGTTACGAAATTTAAATTTTTATACAGCCCCCCAGTCCTATCAATCATATTTAGTAAAACATTCTTGACACTGTAACGTTTAAAACTAAAAAAAAATCACTCTTCTACGACAAAAATTGACCGAGTTATGACGTTTTGAAAAATCAAGATTTTGCATTATTTCATGACGTCATCGAGAGATCGCTTAAGGGACCGTATGCGAAATCCTTCAAAATCTTGATTTTTCAAAACGTCATAACTCGGTCAATTTTTGTCGTAGAAGAGTGATTTTTTTTAGTTTTAAACGTTACAGTGTCAAGAATGTTTTACTAAATATGATTGATAGGACTGGGGGGCTGTATAAAAATTTAAATTTCGTAACTCTTTCAAAATTTGATTTTTTGAAAAACATTGAATAGACCCAAAATTCCTTTCGTAATTTGGAGATTTTTTCCTAAATAAACTATATGCTTATCTCTAACGGTTTAGAAATTAGCTATTGGTCCACGATAGGAGTGGACACCCTGTATATAAAAATAATATGTTACATTTACTTTTTTTGGCCATTAAGTATTGGAAAAAAAAGTTGAACTTGCGAAAATTGGAAATGGACAAGCGTTTTTGTGTTGATTCTTATTTTTAAAGACTTATATAAAAATAAATAAATAAATTTCAATTTGTTGAGTGATAGAATTTTTTTTGGGGTATTTCTTGCAGAAAATAATTATTCGCATTGAATTTAAAATATAAGTTATGCTTCAAAATCGTCCTTTTAACCTCCGGACAGCAAATGTAAGCAAATTTTGAAAATGACCCATAACGGGATTTTTTTTTCAACACAATTTCTTCATATATTACATGCATAATTTATTGAAAATGATAAAAACTAATTTTTTGAATTTTGAGAAAAAAGCATAATGTCTGAAAAATAATTTGAACAAAGATTAAAATTAATTTATGGCTAAAATGTTTACACAATTTTTTCCAAAAGCAAGACGACCTTCAACGAAGAAATTAATTTGTTTCTAAATATTGAGGTCGGTTGCGACTTTACCAAGTCACACATGTCGCAACTATGACATAAGAGGCCGGAAAGGAATTTAAACTGCACATGAAAAAATGTTCACGTTAAACAAGGGGCAATGTATTGCGACAGGCTCTTAAGTGTGGGAGTCCTATAGCCATTGATTTAAATCAGTGAGTAAAAAAAAATGCATTGAAACAAATTAAAAGAGGAAGAAAAAAAGATCAATTTAAAACTAACCGTTAATGGCGATAATTCGCTGCTTGAAGCAGTCTTTATTTTCTTTCTTGCAGCATCAAATGGTTTTTTTGGAGCTCCAGCAAGTTTCACGGAGATATGTCTTCCACCGTGGCAAAGTTCCTCATGTTTTCGTTTATAATCGTCATCAAAAGTACTTCCACAAATTAAACACTCAACTTTATATCGTTTACGAATTCTCTTCATTGCAAGCAAAATCAATAAATTAAGTAAAACAGATAGATGTATTTCAGTACTATAATTAAAACGAAAAATAATATTGAACTAGTTTGACGGTCGATTCTTTTCGCAGTAGAAGAAAGTCAAGAAATGGAACTAAATAAATGAAGCTAAGCAGATAATATTTTTCAGTACGAGAAATGAGAAAATCTGCTAGTAAAGCAAAAAACAAAACTGAAGTCGCCGCACATATTAGAGTTCTTTGCGTTCAAAGTGCAACATTTATGCATTGCAGCATTTTCACTATATATTATCCGTCTTGTCTGGGGTCATGCTACACACTATGGAATTCACCGAAAGGCGCCAAGGAAAGAAACAGTTTGGTTTATGGTAAATAACGTCAATAAAAGAATGAGATATATTTTTATTAATCAGATCTTCTCATTTTCAAAGATAACAAATGTAAACAAAGAAAGAAGCAGCACGCATATATATATATTGCAAAAAAATATTTCAATACTATCCCTGAATGTGCCGAATCGCTGTCCGAATTTACCGAATGAGGAAGATGTTTGGGAGGTCCCGGTGACCTCCCTGGACCTCCCTTCGGGGCGCTCCTGATTAGTTGGTGATTAGTTGGTTAATTATTTAAATTGATAATCTTAAGTAAAGAGTTTCAGACATGATTTGTACCATTTTCGTCGGAATGACCCATCTATGTAACTCTGAATCAAAAATAAAGTTCACGTTCTTTAATATTATAAAAGTAATATATTTAACAATATTATTAATACTAAAGGCTAAATTATATCACATGTTGATGTATTATAAGTATGTCAATGGTTTGTGTATATAACTCTGAATAAAGGATAAAATTCACGTTCTTTGCAAATATGAAAGTAATGTATTTAATACTATCATTAATATACTAAAGGCTAAACTATATTACATGTTGATGTATTATAAAAGCATGTAAACTTAGCGGATATACAATAGTTTTGAAAATCTTCGTTTTAGCTTGACTAACTATAAAAACCTATTTTTTAGTTTTTTAAAACTATATTTAGGATTATTTACTGTGCTGTAAGTCTCTCTCTTTTTTAAAATTTCTTTTAAAAAGAATGCTCACTAAAAAGATGATGTACATCTCCTTACAGGCCATATTGGCATTGTAAAAGATGCCACAGAAGCCACGGCAAGAGTGGAACTTCATTCCAAATGTCAGACGATTTCCGTCGACAGGAGCCGATTGGCCGTCGTCGGGTAAGAATTTTCAATGCTTTTGTTTTGCTTGGTGAAATAATTTTTTGTGATCATGAAAGATTCTTATCCAATTGAAAAAATTCAAGCGATTTATTGCTGAAATGTGTAATGAGCTTATTTAAATTGTTATTGCACAGATGTTTTTACCAGCTTTTAAATATGAATTATGAATGACTAAAATTCCCTAACATGAGGCTCATTTACAACTTAGCCTCATAGCTGAATTTGTATCTTTCTAAGAGCTCTGTAAGTTGTTCATAAAAAATTATATGTATGAAAAAATCTGGTCTGCACCAAAAAATTGATGAAATTGTGAACACACACAGTAGAAAAATACCTGATTAGGCATGCAAAAAAAAAAAAGCCTTTCCAAAAGAGCATTCATAAAATGAATCAAGAGAAAGATGACTTTTTATCTTAGGTTAATTTTGGAAATTTATTTTTACTCATCATAAAAATGTCTCAGATATTTGCAGACACTGCAAAATGGGAATAACACGGGACCTTTCGATACTCAGGAACAGAGTACATTTTGAAGAAATTA
>JAXGGA010007994.1:45000-59392 GCA_038373865.1 Uloborus plumipes
GTGTCAGGAGCTAATAATTTTTGGTTCAGTGATACTACTTGTAAAATCAATAAGACAAATCAAAATTACCGACTTTAAGAGCCTTATGTTTCTGAGTTAACTATTTTTGAAAAAGAAAACAAATGCGCGAATTCGTTAACACTTTGACATGAGAATAAATACTTTTTGACACTAAAAGCTCAAATTGCGTGATTAATGATTTTTAAACTAGTGTGCATCATTATATTATAGTAGTAGAGTGTATTATACTAGTAGATATTATTATAGTAGTAGAAATTTAAGTTTTCTTTCAAAAAATTTGAAAAATAGCTCAAAGATCCTTTAAATACCTCCTATGATTTTTTGAAACAGGTAATAATTCTTCAGTTAATGATGTGATATTAGTAAGGATTATTTTCTTTCACATTGAATAAGTTAGAAAATTAACACCCACTATATTTCAAAGTGAGAAAAACACGAATTACATTCTCTACTGTGAAGCACATTTTGGTGTGCCCGTCTAAATTCATAGCGACATCATTTCCACTCGTTAACTCCTCGTGGCTTCAACTTCATTGCTGTATTAATTCATGTCATTATTTATAATAAATATATAGTAATTATTAAAGAAAATATTTAAAAATAACATTCAATGCTTTTTAATCATATGTGTTTCACGTACAATATGCTTTAACTATAATTTACGTAAGTTTTTGCTTGTTTGAAGAAAAAGAAAACAATAAAGTGTTGGGCATTAATTCGATTAGATAAAAAATGAAAACAATGAAAATCAAGATGATTAGATTCTCCGGCACAAATAATAAAATTAAATGTATTTCTGCCTCTATATATTCACTTATAATTACAATCATTCAATCAATGTTTCCAACATTATTAGTTTTTCTGAAGTGAATTTTCAAAATCAAAACTTTGGTGGTACCGCGCAATCGATGCTGTTTTTTCTCTAAAGTTTGATTTTTTAAAAGATCTGCTTCAGTCAAATTTTATCACTGATTCGCTGATTTCGAATAAAATGCAACCGATATGTCTTTTACTTTTTAGATATTTTAAAACAAGTGAAGAAGTACACAAAATAATATTTATTCAACTTTCTGCGAGCGTTAAAAGGCTTGCAATAGTTTTAATTAAAAAAAAAACAGAAATACAAAGCCCACCAAGATGTTTAAATATTTCTGACAATGAAAGTAGGCCTGTTGTTTCAAGTTTTAAACTGGGATCAAAGGCACAATACAATTTCATCCGATAAGCACAATACAATTTCATCGGAAAATAACAAAATCCCGCCTACTTATATGTAAATACATTGATTTCTATAAAGTCAGGGGAGGGGGAGGAGAGCAATTGACTCTCTCCTCCCTGATCCTCCAAAATGACGGGTCTGAATAAAATTTAACCCGTAGCAAAAATCAAAATGGTTGAAAACGAAATTATTTTCGCCAATATGGCTGCTTTTAGAGAACTCGATCTTGACATATGAAAGCGTAAGCTAGTTTAGTTCTGGACGAACTTCTCGTTCGATATCTACTTGTTCCTATAAAATTTAATGCTTATCTACCTGCTGCCGAAGTAAAATAAAAAGCCAAAATTTTAGTTAAAGATGGATGTTGTCTGAAAGCGACTGGTTACTTATGAGGTTAAATAACATAATTTTACAAAGGAAAAAAAAAATAGGACTGCTTATTGCAATCGCTACTCCAAGGAGTTCCATTTAAGATATTTAAACTTGATGTTAAATATTTGTGTGTTATTACCTTATTATAATCTTTCTCAGTTAGCAGAAAAAAGGAAGAAAGCGCACTTAAAAATAATTCCTACACTGCAGAAAATATGCTGTTGTTTTTACAGTATAATACTGGCAGCAGATGTTTCAGTTTAAAACTAAAATGCACAGTAATAAACTGTAAAATTATCAATTTTACAGTTTATTACTGTAACATTAGCAATTTACAATTTATTATTGTAAAATTAGCAGTTTTTACAGTTTGTTACTATAAAATTAGCTGTATTATACGGCAAAAACATTATCTATTTTTTGCAATGTATAACTATTAATCGCGAAGCATCATTCTTCCTAATTTGTTAAGCTTTTAAATACCTTCGCTTTACGTGATGAGAGGGGGAAGGGGTGGGATTGTGAAAAAAAGAACATATAAATAGAATACTAATCTTTTCCTGGAGGCAGTTATTTGTTAATTCTTTTTAATAAAGAAAATTATAATTTCAGAGCTTTTCCCCCTTGATGAAGTTACGGCTTCTAAATATGCTGTTAAGAAAAAAATCAATCTGTTTGGAAAAAAATGAACTATCATAAAGAGAAGAGATAAAATAATGAAATATATCTTTAAAAAACTTTTTTTAAGTTTTTGAAATAGAGTTAAAGCGCAATAAAGTGCCTCTAAATCGTTACTTCTCAAGCGGCTTAAATAAAAACAAATTTTGAAAGCTTTTTTTTTCTTTTGACTTAAGCATTTCAAAAGTAAACCACTTATTTCAAAGCAGGAGACTTTTTGTATTTTCTCTGCTGATAATTTTAATTACATCATAGAAGTCTGCCGTTTTATTCAGCTGAAATTACTCAGAAAGGGAAATTAAGCTATAACTAATTATAAAACTTTGAAAGAGCACTTCATTTAAAATACTAAAATTGAATTATATAGCGTGCCTATGTTTAACCTGAATGACCTCTATTTTTTCAACTGTTGGTCCGAGATGCTTTAAATTTCAAAACTGGTGAAAATGAGATGCAGTTTGGAGATATTAAAAGTTAAAAATGGGGGGAGGGGGGGGGGTTGATTTTAGTTTGTATCGGTACCATGTTGCACCGATACAAACTTAAAACGCATTATGGCTTACGCATTGTTTAATTTTGATATGATTTAATATTTCAAAGGAATGAACATTAACTATTTCTACTCGTCTAATTTCAAGTACTGTTTGAAAAATTTAAGGATTTTTGCTTAAATTTTGGAAAACTTAGAAAGAGTTTCGTGCAATTTTGTGATATTAAAGGACTTGAGAGTAATTTTCTACGATTATGTAAAAACTATTCAAAAATGATTGATAACTTTATAAATTTCGATGTAAGGTTTTTTTTGAAAAACTCAATGCCTTTAGCACAATATTCGGAAACTTTAAAGAACATCAAAGTGTTTTATTTATTCAGATAAAGCCACTTCATGTTTGAAGACTTTTAAACAGCAAGAAAAAGTCATTCTAAAAAATAGTTGAATTAAAAAATATACACATAAAAGAATCTTTATTTCTGTTATCAACTTGTATAATAATCTACTTCTTATTTACGATTAATTAAACTTGTTTCTAGCGTCAAAATTTCATTAAATTATAATTTTAAGTCCTAAATAATAAAAAGGAAAAAACAACCTATATTTTATTTCAGGGCTGATCATAAAATAATATCTGACATTTTTAGTCTGCGCTTAAAAAAGCTTCCTCAAATAAAAATTTCCAATGAAGTTATAAATAAAAAGTTGTCGCAAATAGTATGTCAAGCCTTTTACAGCCGTTGGTGTGCAATAACTAAGAGGACGTATAGACTAAATAAAAGAGCAGTTGAGCAAACAGACTTAGAGGTTTCAGAAGTATAAAGCAGCGAACCGAACCTCAGAACGATTCTTTTTGATATCCTAAACACTTTTTTTTAAAACTTAGGTCGTATGCTTTTCCTCGTTTGTAGAATCGGACTTTGGTATTAGGAAACTCAATCAAATACTAAACGTTGTTTTTCAAATTCAAATCTGAAACTGGAACTTTGATTTAAATTTTAATGGTTTTGCATTTGAAAAATGCTAGTGAAGTAGAAACTTTTTTTTTGATAAGATGTGGAGGAACAAGAATTGAAAGCTTTCTCTATTGGTTCTCTCTGCAATTGAATGTCTTCTAAAGTAACTAAGTCGAGAGACTTGAATTGTTTTAGAGATGTATTGAAACGAAAATCGTTCGAATTCCGCTTTCTGTTTACTGCTCTTTAAGTGATTTTAAACTGAAGCAAAATCACATGAAGTATTGTATTTATTTGCGTTCAAAGGAATAGGCGTATTTTATGTAATGGTATTCCAACGTCTGAAATGAACTACGTCGAAAAATTTTACATGTTATGACTTGAAGACGTAAGTCTGTTAAAGAGTTAAGGAATAGCATGCCTTCAATACAAGCATGTCTTTTCTGTTTTTAAAACACAAAATTGTTCTTCAAATACTGGAATCGTATGGATAAATTCTGAAGTGGAAACGTTTTGGAAGGAATTTATATTGAATATGGTCCTTATCTACTTAAAAAATAAAATGTGTGTGGTTTTTTAAAAATATCTATTGCTCATAATATAGAAATAGATTAGATTATTATTAGTCTCACTCCTTATTTTATTTTCCTCACAATAGTTTAAAACTTTTGAAATTATTTTGTGAAATTTAATTTTTAAAAAATATAAACCTATCGCTGCAGATTTTTTTTGACACAGCAGACTCTTATGCTAATGCTTTTTATCTTTACTTTATAAGACTAGTTTTAGATTTTATTTTATTAAGTTCTGTAACTTGTGGACAAAGAAGTTCACAAGTATTTATTAACTGGCTATAATGCATTAGTTGAAAAAGACTTTTGGCTTAAGTTCTACAGTAGAATATCTTCCATGTTAATTCAGAAGGATTGGAGCTTGGTAAATAGACTTCCTTCGGAAAGCATTTCGCTCATTTGGCAGCCATAAAATGAAGCATAATTAGATCAGGGCATAAGGGGACTGTTTAAATTCATTTATTTTCATGAGAACCATGATGATATAATTAAAATCATTGCTCAAATTATTTTATTTTCTTTTCAACTTAAAGTATTTTGTTTTATGAAAGAACTTCATAATTACTGTCGAATAAAGGTATAGGAATTTCTTTTGATTATTTATATTAAATTCTTAAAAATTTTTTTAACAACGTTTATGAAGAGTTTTAAAAAAGAAAACGCTGGGCAGAAATTCCATTTAAGAGAGCTCTTTTTAAGTTAGGAAATGTTATCTATGGAGCTATGAAGTTGTCGAAATGAAGATACTGATAAGCAAGCATGGAAGAAGTACAATTAATAGCTATTCGTATTGATAAGTTGGGAAAACTTTCGAAAACGAAACCACAAAAGCTTTTTTTTTTTTTGTCATGCGCTGTGTCATGAAGTTTAATATCTTCAATGAAGGTGATGCAGAACTTGTTTAATCGTAAGTGATAACATATTAATTCTAAATATAGTATAATTTAGATTTCTGATGATAAATTTGCTCAATGAGAAATTATAAATGTTTTAAAATTCTTAAGAAATAAATTTCGAAACATATTTCCCAGTCAAAGCACCCTCGAGTGCAAAGAGGTACAGCAATTCTTGGAAGTATTATTTTATAATATTCGATGAAATTTACATAATGAGAACTGAACACACATACAGGTATTTTCGTCCACAACGGAATATATGCATAAAAGTCAAACCACCACCATAAAGTTGCAAAGCCGAAGTAATATATGTTTTTACGAACAGTATGTTTTAATTTTAGATTTTCCAAATTGCGTATTGTCCAATTTTCCTTGTCAATCACACATTTAAGTCCAGCTTTTTAATCTTAGAGTAAAACTATGGTAATCGCACCAGAGTTTTCTTGTGGTCATGGCATGAAGTGAGAAGATTCGCTTCATGAAACTGAGTAGAATTTTAGGTAGGGATCATGTGACCAAAAATGCCTTGCAGCCTGAATTGTGATTGGTTTGGCTCAGATAGCTCTTCTGGTAGTGTAGGAAAATACAGGGTGCATCTAAGAATGTCGGTAATTTCGAGTGTAATACAAATGAAACAAAACATGTAAACAAAATACTTTTACTATCCTCAAAGTAACATCGGTTGGCCAAAATACACTCATTACAGCGATGAAAAATTTTCTGAAATAAGCCAGCAAAGGTCTCTTTTAGGATCTACAAAAGCACGGAAGTCATACTTCTTCAGATGTTTGATATATCTGCAAAACATGTGCACTTGTTGGTGCCCTAGAAGCAATGGATATAAACAAATCTACAGGAGCAAGATCAAGCGAGTTTGGTAGATGTCTGATAACAGTTACAAGATGTTGGGGAAAAAATTTAATGATAAATGTATAGTAATGCGTGCTTTGTCATGTAGCAGATTCAACTTTTCAGATTTGTACATCTGTGAGATAACACATCGGATGCTCAATAGTAAAAGTTTCAACAACGGTTTCGCAGTTTTCTGTTATGACGCATAGTAATGATGCCAGTTTTCAAACGTACAATGTAGACTGCTCATCGAAGACTATTCTGCCACGGTTTTTTTTTTTTTTGCGTTTCCTGCTGTGTACCGTCGATAAATTGGTCTGTGCATGCTCACGCAAGCATTTAGAGATCCATTCAAATGCACCGGCTCGAATGTCTTTTTAACTCTCGTTGTCTATGAAACATCCATCCATTCATCTGACATTGAGGCACCTTGTATGTCGCACACTTTGAGAATCTGCTTCCTAAGTCAAATAAGCATGTAACGAAAAATGATAACGTCTGCAGCACTCTCAGACACCACCAACTCAACAGTCCATAAGATTATCCCTTATTTCTGTAAATAGCGTTTAGTTTCATTTTGCCCAGATATCGAAGGTTTTCCTCTCACTCCATGCCATGGATGCCGAATGATACTTATAACATTACCGAGTTTTAATCTATGGTGGTAAGGCTTTATTTAAGATGTATGTTTGGCAAATTAATCTAAGCCTAGTGAAACTTAGAAAATCAACAAATTAAACACTGCGTAGTAATCACCGATGTATTTTGAATATTTTTCAATAATGAATATCAGAGAAGTGGCGCAAAGTAATGAAACTAGCATTTTATCTTAAAGACGGTTCGGTGGCATACAGATGAAATCCTAGAGTTTCTTGCGTATTATTATTTAGATATGATATATTCTCATGCCGCGACACGTTAAGTCAAGAATAATCGTGAGCATGGGGCTCATAGAATGCTGAAGTAAGAGGGATGGGCCCAGAGTGCTAGGTTGTTTATACATATTGGCAATATTGAAACTGATGGCTGTGTCCCACTCTCGTCTAGAAGATTAATTCTGGCTTCACTGGTGGATTTCTCATATCAACATTCCATGGACAATGATTTTCAGGAGAACCTTGTGTGATGCAAAGATTGGCTATTTTTAGCTGAAAATTGTCTTCAGTACGCCCAAAGACTTTAATGGACCTCTAATCCACAGATAACAAAAAAGTTTTTCTCTTCAAAGAGGGGAAAAAGAGAAAAAGAAATCAAAAGGAAAGAGAAAAAACTGTATCTATTCAAATTTTTGATGGTCACTTTGAAGCAGTATTCGGAAGGAGGTGTTGGTTCTGCATGAGTCTTTCTTTTTTTCATTGATCTAAAGTTGAAGGCTTTTATCTTCAATGCTAATAGAAAATAAATTTAAAATGCTTGATTTTTGTGGAAAAAATGTATTATTTGTATCATTAGCTCAATAAAAAGCTCAGTTCAAAAATGTACTATTTTTATTTTATGTATTGTTGATAAAGTCATAGTTATTTATCATTATCAAGTTTATTTATCGAAGGTTGAGATATTTTTGAAACTTTATACTACTTAATAATTTCTAACGTTAGCAGTTCAGCATTTTTAACATTTATTTACCAACTAAACTGCACAAAAGCTTTAGGAAACATTTACTGTTTTAAAATTTATTTTAACGAAAGCAACCATAGTTTTGTTGTTTCTGTCTATAAACAATAAGCTGAAAATTTACAAACGTACTAAATAATCAAATTTGCTCTCTTTTTTTTCTAATAAAAGCCAAGTTAAGGCACAGCATGAAATATAAAATATAAAATTGAGAGTTGATGTCTTATCTCAAAGATTTTGATTTTCGTTTGAATGGATTTATATTAGTAAAAATATGCAACCAATCAAATATCCTCAATTAAAGTATACAAGCAAGCAAATATTATCTCATAATGTATTTTCAAACACTGATTCACATTACAGCATTTAAAACATATGCATAAGCAGGCTTGTCAGTTAGGGGCGTTAGGGTATCAATTGCCACCCCCCTCCAATTTTAAAAATGCAATGCATTTACATATAAGTGGGTGTAGTTTTTGTCATTTTCTCGATTAAATTTGCATTGGGCTTGTACCTTTTGCTTCCACGCCACTCGGAAAAATTTGAAATGACGGGCCTGGATGTAAAGAAGATGAATTCATACTAGTACCTAAACTTCGATCAATACTGTTTTTAATCAAGGAGAGAAAATGCTTTGAACGTTTTTTATTTTTTGAATTTGAATTTAAACTGTTGTAAACTATCGATAGTATTTAGTTTTTTACTGAAGCAACTGATAGATTTTAAAGCATTCTGCTATTTTTCTTGGAAAAATAATTTTATCTACAAATAAATTTTACAGCCTTGGCAAAACACATTTCACATTTCCACCCCCGTATTGATTCGACCAACTGCAAATTCGCAGACGATAAACGATTGGTTTGGTCTGAATACGTGTAACAATATTTGCTCAAGAGAAAAAAAAAAGCCTTGTACCTTCAATTTTCATTCGCACGGATTTATCACGTGCTCTCGTTTCTAACAATAACAAACCTAAATGGTTACTTATTTTTACAGTGTGACTCTACCTGTTACGTCAACTGTACTTGAACTGAAGCTATATAAAGGACTCCGCGCTGGTTAAAACTCGAGAGAGAGGTTTTAAAATTTATCCATTGACTGTTATGGATGTGCGAAAACAATTTTCATGCTCGCATGGTTTGCAAATGAAACATTCACTGCTTCGAATGTTTGTTGGTGTCAGCAGTTTTTGGAACTTTGGTCCCCGATTGGATCCTAGATGCGTTAGGTTTGTTTTCTTATTGTTGTTTATTTATTTTAAAGTATAGTAATTAATGAGATACAAAATGATAATTTTTTTCTGCTTTTAATACGTTTAAATAGCTTCTATGTAAATATAAAATTAAAATAAATTAACTAATAATTAATTTTTATTAAATTTAAATTTTCATTGGGTCTACATATTTATATGGGAGCAGGGGTGCTCCTATTGGAGGGCATGGGAGGCGACTGTGACTTTTCTTTCTTGAAAAATTTCCAGTGAAATGCCTTTATTCGATAAATATTGTCTGACGATACGGCAGATTTGGAGGTATAATCGCTACATTGCAATTTTTAAACGCTCGAATGTCCTTTTTCATTATTCAGGAAAAGTTTGAAATTTTATTCGGCAAGTTGAGAATTTTCTCCATCCCAAAAATTTAAGTTAGGGGCATCCCTGTATGGGAGTTGAGAAACTATCCTTATATATGTATCCGCTAAGTGCGAAAAATAGTTATTGTACAGACTATCTATGTAATGTGCTGATTAACTAAGGTCATCTGTAAGGGAGCCAAAAATTATAATTTCAGATTACCATGGTAATTTGTTCATAGAATTAATAATTTGCACTTGAATTAATGATTGTTTAAAAAATAGTCTCTTTGCTAGGCCATCAGCAATGCCATGTTTAAATAAACATAACTTTAGTTGATCATTGAAGAATAAAATTAACACAGTCAAACGGTGAAACAATTATTGATATATATATATATAGAGAGAGAGAGAGATTCAATCATCAATTAGTTAGCTGTGATATAATGGGACAAACAGATTAAAATATTAAATTTAAGAAAATGAATTCGCAAAACATATGACAAAATTTGGATTATTTGATATGGTAATATAAAGCTTTGAAAACTTTGAATTATATAGAAAATTTGTAGCTTTTTCCAACAAATGTTTGAACTCAGCACACAACAGGAAAGCTGTGAGAGATCTGTGTTTCTCATTTTAATGAGTTTTTTTCTTTGAACTTTCTTTTGATGAAAATTTATCCGTAATAAATTTCAATGCCATTGATTTATTCACGTATGATTATTATTTGATAAATTTCAAAACATTAACAATTGCTCAATTTTTAAATCGTAGCTGTTGTTATTTTCATAATTAACTTCAAGCCTGCAATAGCTTTATATATTCTATCACAAGTTTCTGAAACTAATTTAAAAATCTTATTTACAAACAAAGAGTTCTTTTCTTCGATTATAAGCCAAATCATAAATAACCCAAAAATAGTTGATGCCAAAAAATATCAAATAACTTATTAACGTCAACAGATATTGGGCATTGGATTCCAAATCAGACCTGTCACAATGGCGCGAAGAAACCATTTTAATTTTAACATTTAATTATTACGAAGAAATTTGTACAAAAAAGAACACTTACAAATCAATTACTCATTTCAAATTGACATTTCTACACCAATTTCATTATTAATTTTCATTAAATACGTCCAAGCCTTCCGATATAAAAAGTTAAATCTTTATTCCGAATAGGTTCGATATCACAAAAAAAAGTTTATCTTTTGATACTCCTGGGTGACAGGGGTATAATATATTAGTGATATTATGGAGGAACTACATTCTCTGGCCAGTAGTTACTAAAAGAGGTACAACAAAGATCCACCCACTTCCATTATTTAATCAGACATCTACCACGTATGTTCAAAACTTAAATATTTTACCGCTTTCTCCAACTACTTAAATCAATTTCAAGGTGGGGTATTCTTGCTCTAGAACTACGAGTAAAAAGATATTTTGATGGGAAACTTGCAAATGGCTATTTTATACTACAGTGGGAAAGTAAAGAGAAGTAAATACCTGTAGAAATGGGATTTTGAGACCCTCGAAGAAACGCGGTTTGGATTCCATACAAACAATAGGGAAATGTTGGGGTGTGATTTTTTTTTTGTGCTATTTTTTCAGTGAAAACCAACGTACTGTGCAATCAAGCTAAAGTACAATCGATGACAAAATTTCAAAAAAAAAAAAAAAAAAAAAAATCAAAAAAGAAAAGAAAGAAAAAAAAAAAAAGAAAAGTGAAAAATTTGCAGAAGCTATCCTTTATCTTTCCAAGGCACAAACATGATAAAAATCTTTAAAAAAAAATTCTGACACTTCTTTTGCGTTATTATTATTTGAGACTTATTAAACTATCCGTCCAATATACAATATTAGTATTAGTATTACACATCATGGGTAATAGCTTATCTAGACAACATGGTCTGATACAAAGAAAATTACAACGTTAAGAAGGCACAAATAAGCAGGGATACTGCAGACACGTGTTTCGGCGTTACAAGGAACGCCTTTTTCAATGCAAAAAAAATGTGAGCTTATGGATGCACAGACATCCGACAAAAGCATCCATAGCTCACAATTTTTTTTGCATTGAAAAAGACGTTCCTTGTAACGCCGAAACACGTGTCTGCAGTATCCTTGCTTATTTGTGCCTTCTTAACGTTGTAATTTTTTTTTGCATCTATAGCACAAATGTATTTGTAAACTTTATGGTCTGATAAGTTTCTGATTTCATTCACATAGTTTACCACCTTGAGATTTCAATTCTTCTTTAGCTAAATAAGACCAACTGTTATTTAGGATTTAATTTTTTTCTTCATTGACCGTCAGTAATTTTATTTTTCTGCTTCAAAGTTGTACTACTTTTATTCAAATTACTTTTTTCTCTTTCTACAGATCTTACACAATTCTAAGTTACCCTAAGCGTCAAGAGAACTTTGTGCGAAGTTTAGTAATTCCTGTTAAATGAACGATGTAAGTTGGAAAGCTAAACGTAGAGAAATTGTGAACCAAACTTACCCGGATAAGTTTTTCAGTTTCATAATTACAATAAATTCTTCAGGTGTGAAATTTTCCGAGTGCCCATAAATTGTTGATTCGGCTTCCAGAATTAATTACTTAGGACTTAATTTGACAATACCCACTTTTCAGACCCATAAAAACGCTCATATCTCCATTTAAAGACCTTGAATAAGATTAACGACAACACGTCCGAATACAGGAGAAATCTACTTAAATTACGTCACCCTCTGCACCCTATAATTAAATAACAGCAATGATATGGCGCTGCCTTTCCAGAAGCCGCAATACAACTCAGCAAGGCGTTTAGCATTCCCGGAAGGAAGTATGTGAAGCGACCGGAAATGAGCCTTGCGGGAGCGAAAGTTGGAAATGGCCCTCTTCCGATTTACCTGTTTTTCGACCGACGTCTAATTGGTGTAATATGATTATGTTATGGCCTCAGTCACGACAGGCTGTCGAGATGCAGTTTGTTGTGGCGGTCACGTCTGGTGACCCGAAATTGACATCCGCGACACATTACCTGCAGCCCGACGCAGAATAAATTTACATTTTATTTGCTTTTTTTACCTTTTTTTTTTGTTGTTCTCTCCTCTATAGTTAAACGATTTGGAAGTAAGAGTTGAATTTGTGAGAAAAATTTCTATTCATAATTTTTGACGGGTTAATGTGCTTTAAGGCAGCGTTTCTTAAACTTTTCTGCCTCTCCCCACACCAGTAAAATTTGTACAGAAATTAATGTGGAGACGTTAATTTACGAATTTATAATAGGGTAATGTCAGGCACATTATTTCAAGATTTACCGGGGGGGGGCAAAGGGTGCAAACAAAATGCAATTTCATCGTTAAACACTAAAACCACGCGCATTTATATGTAAATAAATTGATTTCTCAAAGTCGGGGGGGGGGGAGGGGTTCAACCGACCCATCCCTGACCCTCTCAAAGAACGGGTCTGGGAAAATCATCAGGTGCGTCACAGAAGTTAATAAAAAAAAAAAGAACATACCATGATTATCAGATTTAAACAATTTTTGTGTTACCACATAATCTAACTGCTTTATCAGAGTCCCAATTCCATTGAATAAAACTGTTTGAGTTGCTGTCTCATCTATAGTCAGACTTCATGTTGAACATCATCGCCAAGTTGATTCCTGTACTACAGCATCCACTTAGAGCGGGTATTACACATTGGGGAAATTAGTTCAACCCAACTCTCAATCTAACCGCTACTTCAACTTTTCATTCAACTATCTGCCAGAAACAGCATAGCACATGAATCTTTTCTTTCCGAAGTTGACTGGAGAGTTGTACTTGCTGCTAAATTGGGACTTGCGTTGAACGAATTATCCTATAAGTGATACCCACTTTACGGCCCAGACATTGCCCCATAGGATTTTCAGCTATTTAGGCCACTGAAACAACACCTTGCAGACAGTTCGCAGATGACGATGACGTTCAACATGAAGTTCTACTAATGAGACAGTAACTCAAATAATTTTATGCAATTGGAATTGGGGCTCTGATAAAACGGTGAAATAAGTGCATCAACGTTACAGGAGACTATGAGGGAAAATAAGAGTTTTTTTTTTTTTTTTTGTGAATTACTTATTGAATTTTCTTCGAATTTTTCTAGATATTATAAAACTAATAAATAAATTAATAGTAACATTTTCACAACCAGTAATTTAAAACAGTATTTAAATAGTAAGAAAAGCATTTGCAAGTAAAACCTCATTTGAAAACAAATCGCAGAATATTAAATAAATCGCAAAATACAGTCCAGATTAAAAAAAAAAAAAGATTCGTATCAACTGTGGCAAAATGAATTTCAATTCCTTAATTTATGGAATTCACATGAAAAATATCGCTCAATTCTTTTTTCTCTGTTCTTTTTCTCGTTTTCTAAATGCTTTGAAAAATTTAATTTAATCATTTAACAGAACAATTTACTAATTTCTTCATCTTTGATGTTCGGTTTGAGTTTTCAATGAACCCATGCCGGTCCAGCAGACCAGTGGTGGAGAAACCTTATTTTAAGAGATGCTTGAATGCATTTTGAACACTATTGGCAAAAGAATAATAATGTGGTAATAATGCTATTTGTTATAGTATAACTAAGAACTGACGTGAATTGTCAACAAAATCTGTAAATAGCTATTTCGAAGTTTCACTGGGGCCCTTTCTTCAGTGTTTAAAATGCAACTCGTGACATTTAAATAGCACATGAAAAATAGCTGGGAAAGGGAAAATCATATACAAATGCTTTTACACTCGGTTACTTTAAAATGAGTGTATCAAGTTTAAAAATTTTGCGTCATCTCCATGGAAACCGTACGAAAAAAAACCAGCTCCACTCTTTTTTATGCACTGTTGTTAAGGCATTTCATTTATTTTTTGCTTATCGAATTAGGCTTACGCTTTTATTTAATCCTCATGGTCTCAGTTATTTCTCAATGTTTTCTAACAAATCTAGTTATACATTAATACAGCAAACACTTCTAAGAAAAATGCTGTGCTTTATTAAAGTTGATTTTTCAATAGAATAATAGTTAACGCACAAAGCAATTTTAACCGTTTGCATTACACCATTGTTGCAAAAGCTAAGTGTGGAAAAAGTCCATAGCGCCGTAACTATCACAA
>JAXGGA010007995.1:0-59387 GCA_038373865.1 Uloborus plumipes
GCATCAGTCGCCAAATTAATCAACGACACCCACTAAAGATGACCGCCGTAGTTGCGATCGAAACGTATGGATTAAAGCCATTCAGACCACCGCACAACAGCCCGGAATCCTTAACTAGTATTTACTCCGGCCGTGAAAGCCTTCATTCTTAGTTTTTTTTAATTAATTTTTTTTTAAATATTCCACTTCTAAAACGAAGCGAGATCTCGTATGACGTTGCAAGAGGAGAAACTTTGGTGCAATGCCAGATCGACACATCAGCCATTTTGGATCTCTGGTAACTGCAGCTCCCAATCAATAAAAAATTCGATCACAAAATGGCGGCTGTTTATAAAGTGGCCCTTCTTTGAAGCATTTTTACACTAGTGACGTCGTCCAGGGAAAATGAAGTAGCGACTGATTCATTTTTTCGCCCAATCAAGATGATTTTTTAAGATGATTTTTTTAAGAAAGAAAAATGAGTCAAAATTAAGAAGAAACAAGTTTTTAACGCAATTTTTCGACAGTGCTCTTTCAGAAAAAAATATTTTAAAAAATGGGAAACTCCCCTACTATTTAGTGGTGTTATTTTTATGTTTTTTGTTCCGGCTGCAACTGAATATGCTGCTATGCACTATTTTTTAAAAAATAATTACATTGTGGTGTCAGCTTTAAGTTTTTGCGATGTCATTTTCTATAAATAAGTAATTTCTTTGGACGGAAAAACAAACAAAAATGCGTAGTTAATTTAAAAAATCAAAAATCATGAAAAAAAAATCATGTGTCTTCCAAATGAATGACATTCTTTCTATTGATTCGCTCCATTTACTCAGGGAAAACGTTTCTAATGCAAGCACTCCAGGGCTTTAAACTTTTCCATTTTCTTGAAGACCATGTAGAATTACTTAGAAGTAAATTGAAATCTCGGATTTGAAACAAATTCCGTATTATTCATGGCGATGCCGAAGGAAAGTTTACTTCCTTTATCGAATGTAAGGAGGAAAACAAAATTATTTTTATTTCCAGTGAAAGCATGTGTGCGAATCAATAGAATCCGTTACCCATGTGTTTGAATAAATTAAACTCTAACGGTGACTTTATGCGACAAAGCTTGTAACAGCCATTTTAAAACAAGTTGTCAAAACCCATAAAACAAAAAATCTGTCTTGAAAATTAATAAAATAGCCCAGAGTTATTTTTATCTGAACTTCTTCGAATATCAACAGAATCCGTCAAACATGTGTCTGAATAAATTAATTTCTCACCCTGACTTAATTGTCATAGCTTTAAACAGCCAATTTGAATTAGGCTGTCAAAGCCCACAGAACAAAAATCTGTCTTTTGTATCAATAAAATAGCATTGAGATTTATTTATAATTCAGCTCCTGTATTTTAAAAATCATCAATTGCATAAAAAAGTGAAACATTAAATTAACCCTAAACATCTTTTGATAACGATTTCGACTTTTTATTTTACATGATGATACTACTACGCAACGATACACTGTAAACAAGAAGTTCTGTCAAGAACTAAACGAGCCTACTTTCCCGTACATCGACATCGGCATTCTCGCATCTGATCATTATTCTCTTGATTATCTGAGACTGAAAATTATGCCAAACATATCTTTTTAGCACTTAGAGCTGATTTCGAAAAGCAAAATATACCCCTCTCATCAGATGAAACAGACAAGTAAAAAGTAATTAACGAATAAATAAAGTTTTGTCGCACCTTTTAAAGAGTGTAACTGTTACAGTTCCTCCGTAGAAAAAATCCTCCATTGTTTTCAAAAAAAATAATAATAATAAAATAAATAAATAAAAGTACAAAGAGCATCAAAACACATTTTATCAAAGAAAGAAAAAAAAAAAAAGCTCGTCCGTTAATAAAATGTCTCGAATTTCACTTTTAATCCGTTGCCAGTTGTTAAATATAAATAAAGAATAAAATGTTCGCGTGAATGAAAAATTTTTGTTACAAAAAAAAATCGTCTGCCAAAAAAAATAAAATAAAACAAATGAATAAATAAACAAAAAATCGTCTGCACAGTCAGTCATTTTTTTTCTGAGCCTGCATTTCCGCCATGTTTGCGGAATCGGAGTCGGAATCAAAGTCCTCACAGAAGATTACTCAGAAAAGTACTTTACAAACATTCTATATCAAAATCATTTTCTTACAAAGTTAGTTTGAAGGAAATCCGACTTTAAGTTCACGACAAGGGCGTAGCTAGGGGGGTGCAGGGAGGTGCAGCTGCACCCCCCTAGATCAAAGCCAATAGGAGGTCACTGTGACCTCCCATTTAATTTATTTTTTTGACAAACCATCTATTATACCATCCATTGGTTAAAAGTGTGCATGACTGAATAAAGTATAGTTTCTTTGAGTTCATAATTTCTTCCCTTTTTTGGGCAAATAGAATTTCAAGCACTTTTTTCTTTCTTTCTTGCTTTTTTCTTTCTGTTTTTATTGAAAAATTTGACTTTTATGCGAATTTTTGGGATTTTTATATAAACTGCGGTATATCTAGCATTGATTACTTTTCAGAAAATGATAGTAGTAAGCTTGCCTGTTTTTGAGGAGAAAATTTTTAATTTACCGAATGAAACTCAGAACTTTACTGAATGATTAAAAAATAAATAAATAAAATACAAGAATGCATACTTATCTATGTCTACCAAAAGGGACGTGAGGCATCACGAAAATAAATAAATTAATTAATTAAAGAGAAAAAAAATGAAGAAGTTCAGCCTTGCAATAATGTCTCACTGTTTTCAAATTTCATCAGCCAATTTGTATCGGATAAGAACTTTTTGGGAGGTCACAGTGATTTCCTATTGGGGTACCACTGCTTGCACCCCCCTAACGTGAGTCCTGGCTACGCCCTTGGTTCACGATCAACATTCAACTTAAATTCCCCGTAGACGCTAATGTTAAGTTTTTTTTCTGAACGGTTCAATATTGAACGAAAAATGGTTCAAATCAAAAAGCGAAATATGGGAATGTATGGGAAAGCCTCTCCGAGATCTTTCAAACAAAAAAAAGTTTATTCCATTCGGACGGTTCACTCAAAAGTTATTAGGTGGGGAAAGGTTGCTTGAACAGTTCAATGTTGAACCAAATATGTTCAAATTGAAAATTTAAATACGGTAATAAAGTATCCTTGCCGAGATGCTTCGAACAAAAAAAAGTTTATTTAAATCGGACTGTTCACTCAAAAGTTATTAGGGGTGACAGCTTGTTTGAACGGTTCAATGTTGAACAAAAAATTGTTCAAATCGATAATGTAAATACGGGAATGAAGTATCCTTGAAAGGATCTTTCGAACAAAAAAAAGTTTGTTCAGATCGGACTGTTCACTCAAAAGTTAGCATCGCGGGACAGGTTGTTTGAACGGTTCAAAGTTGAACCAAAAATTATTCAAATCGAAAAATCAAATATGAGAATGAGCTGTACTCGCCGAGATCTTTCCAACAAAAAAAAGTTTGTCAAAATCGGAATGTTCATTCAAAAGTTATTAGGGGGGAACAGACAGACCGACCGACCGACCGACACACAAATTCCCCATCTCAATACCCTACTTTCAAATTTTTAATTTTTCGATACTCATTTTACCTTATTATTTTTTAACTTGGCGATAGTTTTTGGACTTGGCGATATTTTTTTTAACTTGGTGATATTTTTTGGACTTGGCGATATTTTTTAGATGCATTAAGCTACTTTTACTACTTTTTTCGTCTTTCTTTCATTTTTAACGGGAAAGTAGGCTAAAAATGGATGTTGGTTTTAGAGTATAATGCAACTAATTTTATAGTTATTAAATTGTAAAATTACTAACTTTACATTACTAAACTGTAAAATTGCTAATTTTACAGTTTTAAACTGTAACCTTTGCTGCCAGTATTGTACTGTTGTTTTTACAGTATAACACAGCTAAATTTTATAGCAATAAACTAAAATTTCTAACTTTACCGTAAGAAACTGTAAAATTGCTAGTAGTACAGTTTATTGCTGCAAAATTTAACGGTTTTAAATTGGAACCTCGGCTGAAAAACAACAGTTCATTTTTTGCAGTGTACGACATATTTAGATTATTTTTCCTCTCTTCAAAAAATGTTACTACACTCTATCATGGTCTTTTTTGCCGCTCCAGAAATCTAAACTCGATATGTCTGTCACGGTGCCTTGTCTCATGAACTCAATGTAAGAATTAGGCTTAACGTTACTTTTAACGCAAACGTTTTACGTTAAAAGTAATGTTTGCGCTTTTTATGTTAGGTATTAGGAACTGTTTAGTTTAGGTATTATTTCTTTACTTACTTTAGTTTCAAAAAGGAGATATATTATGATTGTTTTTACAATATACTTTGATCCATCTACTTATATGTTAAATTTAATATGAGAAACAGAAATCTTTTTAAAAAAAAGTTAAAAATTAATAAAACACGTAGTTTTTCTTTCTCCATTAGTCAATAAAATGTTCTGTTATGAAGATTCGGGGTATTGCTGTGGAAGAGTTTTAGCTCTATCGTTACGCCAAGTCAAAAGCTCAAAAGATGCGCAATTTTTTCCTTTTTAACCGATTTCAACAAAGGAGGAGGTTGTACAATTCGTCGTAGTATTTTTTTTGTATGTTATAAGATTACTCGAAGACGCCTTTACAGATTTCCAAAATTCTTTTTGGTCTGAAAGGGTTTCACTCCCAATTGGTCCCATCGTCTCATGGTCCGGGTTTGATAACGGGAACCTGCAGAAATTGATCGAAATACAAATCGCGATCACAATAATCGTACTAATGACAATTTTGAATGTAAGGCTTCTCTGGATTACATAATGAAATTCATTTCTATGGTCTTTTTGAACTTTTTATGTATTTATACGATTATTCGAAGACGCCTGGACTAATTTCAAAAATACTTTTTTTGTTTGAAAGGGTTTCTCTTTCAGTTGATCCCATGGTCTCATGGTTGGGGTTTGATAACGGGATACTGCATATATCGAGGGAAATAGAAATTGTAATCACAGTAATCGTATTAATGACAATTTTGAATGTAAGGCTTCTCTGAACAATATAATGAAATTCATTTCTATTGTCTTTTTATCTTCATCTAAAGCTGATAACAGATAACGGGCCACGTATATAGCATTTTTTGAGAGAAATTCGTATTGCTTAGAAATCAGTTGAAAAACCGTTAATATCAAATGGCTTTGATTAAACTGGTATGCAATTAAACACAAGAGAATAACAGGAATTAGTTTTTAGAGTCAATCGTTTAAAATTTTAGACGTGTTAATAGTTTCCTTCTTTTTTATTACATAGTTTATTTTATGGAGCATTTACTTAAGAAAATTAGGTGAAGTTTCGTAATGGAAACATTACTTTATTTCTGAAGTACATTTACACTAAAAAGAGTGAAATAAAAATATGAAAAATTTTGAAAAAAAAAAAAAAATAATAAACCGATTTCAGAAATTCACTTGGCAAGTGTTCTAAAAAGTAAAAACTAATTTTATTCTTTGAACACCATCGATACTACATTTAAACATAAGTTTTGAAGTCGATGCAAAAATTATAGGTAAAATGATGTTTTCCTACATTTTGCCAACAATTTTCGGAAAAACCATTAAGAATTAACAGCTGAATATTTGTGCCATTACGTAAATATGTGGTTGTCAATGTAGTGTACATGCGAATGCGATTAAAGAAATTCGGATTCATTGAAATTTATATTTATAGTTCAATTATAGTTTCGTATGATTCTTTTTAGTGTTTTTGCGCCGACTTCAAAACTTATGTTTGAATATGGTATCAATGATGTTCAAAGAATAAAATAATTTTTATTTCGTGGAGCACTTGCCAAGTGAAGTTCTGAAGTCGGTTCACTTTTTATTTCTTCAAAAATATATTTTTTTTGTATTGAGCATTGGTTTACTAAAAGAAAAGAATTCTTTGTCTTTCAGTCAAAAACGTCCTAAGATTGCCGCACGCAGAAAAAGTGATCTACACCATATTGAAATGTTTGTGCAATTTTTCTGGTTAGTCTTTTAAAAAGAAAAAATCATTTTCTGATTTTTTTCCCGAAAGTGTAAATTTTAAATGTTTGCTCTTTTTACCGTCAAGCAATATAACCGAAAACCTTCCCCTTCGCCATAACAAATCAAAATTGAATTTTAAGTTGATCATGTTTGAAAAAAATTGAAAAATAGAGATAAACATGAAAATTGAGAGTTTTGATTGGTAGAAAGGGGTCAGTAGATACTTTTAATTAAATTATAATAGCCATGTGTTTTTATTTAACTTGCTGTTCTATTTAAGGTTTATATTTTTTTTTTATGAAAAACAAGAATGCAATCTTTAACTACTTTGCCCGATGATACTTCTCCTTATAAACAACACTTTAGCGTACTGCTTTAAGATGGTCTCCTTATTTTCACAAAAGTGAAAATACTGCATGAAGCGGCAGCTAAATAGTTAAATACGGCCATATATCTGAACTGAAAATTTCTACAGTCTCCTTTCTATTCCTTAAACCTTTGAATTTTTAAGTCTACTCTTACATAGGGCGTACCTGTAAAACTTTTTCTTTTTAAATGTATTTAAAATCTATCAATCTCAAAAATGGATGTCCCCCTTTTTAAGGAGTGTAGTACTCAGTGGTACTTATCAATATTGAAAAAAAAAAGGAATTTTTTTTAATTAACCCTTTTGTCAAAATTCAAAATATGACCCCCCCCCCTTCAAAAAAAAAAAAAAAAAAGCTGTACCGATGAAATTAAACACATATTTCAAAATGGTGCATTTAACTTAAAGTTAAAAAACATGAAATAAAGAAACCCCCAACAAATTATCTTAAATCGTTCTGGATATATAGTACTATAAGAATTTTGTGCAAAATTATAAATGAGAAGTACTTTTTGGGATGCCATTTTTGGTGACCTGCTACCCGGTTCTTTTTGGACATCTTTATCTTACTTTTTCCTAAGTGTTTACATACTCTTACTTTTAATGCAAAAATTTCCAAGGCTATGAAAGTTATTTGTTTGCTTTGTCTGCCTAAATTAACATTTATTTACTGTACATTTGGCATATTTTCTTATACAGAGATTTTTTTTTTTTGCTTTCGAAAAAAGTAAGCTTACGTACTTAATTTATGTAAACTTTTAATTAAAATTTGGTGCCCTAATTTAATTAGAAACAGTAAGAGTTATTAAATCATTAAATTCGTATGGGTTGTTGGTGAAAATCTATACAAAAATTTCCAGCATGCTATATTTACTATAACCGCTTCTTGTACAGTGAAATCTGACTTATGCGCCGGCCCAAGGGACCAACAGAAAAAGGCGCATAAATGAGAGAGACGTATAAGTGAACAAGCCTATTTAAAGGACTAAAACGCAACATAGTTTTGAATGAGAAAATGAATAAAAATGTTTCTATTGAAAAGGGACATATTACTACGGTTTGGTAATTGCTGTAACGTAACTACAATGATTAAGAGAAAACAAAAATTGTAGCATGAAAAATTACAAACTGTTCCCTTTAAAACGATCCATAACAGATATTTGTCCCTCTCCGAACTCTAGTTCATGCGGAAAAAAGGCCTGTGAGCAATAAAGGCGAAAGATTAAAGAGGAAAGTGAAGAAAAATGCTTATTTTTTAAAGAAAATAAATTAAATTTTTTACATTTTACGGAAAATTCGGTGCATAAGTGAAATATATATCTTAAGAGCGACGTATAAACGAATGATATTAGCATCATTTTGCTATTGAATGTGCTGGGATCCTTTAAAATTGTCGTGTAACTGAAAAAGGCACATAAATGAGGCGGCGCCGGCGTATAAGTGAGAGTTCCCTGTATTTGTTATTTCATTTTTGACAATTTTAGCTCCGAATAAGATTCCAAATAATGATACAATTTATTATTCGTATGGTAGTTTGAATGAATTTTGAAAATTCGTATTCTAAGTTATTGTTGCTTTTAGTGAAATACCCCATTTAAACTATTAAAATAATAGGCATAAAAAAGTTAACCAAAAGGCAAATGCCGGACAAAAATAATCAACTAAGACACCAAATTAAACTTTAAACTTAATATAAATTCAATGAAAACATTATTTAATTAGGTTTCTTCTTAAATGAAAAAATAAAACTAGGAACAGTTTATTAAAAGGAAACATGATAAATCCTTTATTAAATACAAAGTCAACATTCGTGCAGAAAAATGACCTTTTTTTCCACACAAGTTTTTCCACCTAAAATTCAATTACTCATTTAACTTTTGATCCTTACTTTCTCTCAGTTAAATGGTTGCATGATTAATGTTAGGTGACA
The DNA here is from genome assembly GCA_038373865.1 of Uloborus plumipes. Lineage (NCBI taxonomy): Eukaryota > Metazoa > Arthropoda > Arachnida > Araneae > Uloboridae > Uloborus > Uloborus plumipes. The sequence continues at coordinate 8,311 of JAXGGA010007995.1, forward strand.
CGGAAAAATGAGAAGAAATAATGTTTGCCCCATGCTTTTATCATTAAAAAAATAATAGAAGGCTTCATTTTTCCTCATTTTTTAAAATTTGCTGCTTTAATATTTCTTTAATTAAACAAACTACGCATTTTTACTATTATGTTTGCATTTTTCAAACACTTAAATCAAAAGTTCCATTTGAGTTATGCATCAAATTAAAGAGTGTTTGCTTTATGAAATGTTTTTAATTAGTTCTTGAACTAATGAAAATATTTGTGCTTCTTAGAATAATGCGAGTTATTTAAATGCAACCATTTATTAAAATATAATTCGATTATAATTCGTTTTACAGTTTTCTCTTTGTGCCAGTGAGTTTTCCTTTTTCAAACCACATGCACTAAAAATTATGTTCGATCAGGCTAAGGGGTGTCGGAAAAAATATTAAAAAAGGAACGGAAGTAGAAACGATTGATTTTTAAGTTCTTTAAAAAATCTTAACTTACTTTTTTTATTGCTCCAAGAACACTGATTATGCATAAATTTATCTTGTAACCAAATTATAATCTTTTTGTTAAGGAAAATATAATATTCTTACTTTAAAATTCAAATAGTTACAAAATTGAAGTAGAAACGATTGGTGTTTAAGTTCTTTAAAAAATCTTAACTTAATTTTTTTGATTGCTCCAAGAACACTGATTATGCATAAATTTATCTTGTAACCAAATTATAATCTTTTTGTTAAGGAAAATATAATATTCTTACTTTAAAATTCAAATAGTAATAAAAAAGGAGACGATACGAAATTTTTTCATTTACTTCTGCATTTCTCAAAAAATATTATAAATTTCTCTCAGAGAAGAGCTGTCAATATGTTTGTACATGTTTAAGTAGTAATTGCTTTGCTATAGAAATTTTCCTTGAGGTTCTTAAATAAAATCTTTCGATACTTCTTGGTATTTTTTTTAAAGTTATCAATTGTTCACAAGTGTCACCTATAGGGGCACATGTGAACAATTAAGAAACTTTCTGAAATGAGAACTGCTAGTGATATGAACTTTTATAATACTGAAGTTTGAAACAACATTTTTTTACAACATTTAAAGCTATTTCGCCGAAACTCCAACGGGAAATCGAGATTGTTTTCATGCTCGACTATTGTGGCAAGTAAGGGTAGCATTACTTAACAAGGAGGCTGAACAATTATGACAACAGACGGATAGATGGAATCACCAACTATAAACAGTCAATTTTTTAAAATCCCGGACAGATTACTAACGATCCCTGCTATAGAGCCCCCCCCCTTCCTCCCGACGACGTTTTGATTTGATACAAAAGTATGAAGAACTTTAGTACAGCCGACAGATTTTAAGCGCATCGATCCCCATTAATGTACACGGAGGATCTTATATCTTGTATTGAAACCACGACTGCTCAGGCCAGAGAGTTCAACGACTTACAGATCAGCTCACCGTGGGCTCTGTAAAATGCTAGCTAGTTTAAAATACGATTAATTTAGGCAAAATTTTAGATTTTTGTAAAAGAAAACATTTAAAATTCAGTTAACATTTGAAGGAGCAAGTCGATAAAGGTGATGTGTGACAATTTTTTAAATTTCTAGAAAAATATTTTAAAAGAAATGTTGTGTTATTTTTTTCATAGATTTTTCTCAACGGGTAAAACGTGGACAGATTCTTAGTTACCAACTATTTCTGTGACTAGTAGACGTACCTTAGTTTCCAAAAATAACCTAGAGATTCTCGCATTTTTCTGTACATATCAATTGGCACATATCACATATCACCTTTATTCACTTGCTCCTTCATTTCCCATAATGGCCTCCTTTTCAGGAGTAAAACACGGTATTAAACATTCAATATTAAATTAGTTCATATGCACAATCGCATCAAAGCAAATGATTTTTTTTTCGGTATTAGCATACTGACTACTTTATACACTGTTAAAATTTCAAGAAGCTTTTATGGTAAACATTACTATAAAATGTGACGTTTACCGTACAGAAAATTTTTACAGTGAATTGTATCGATAAAAGAACTGCGATTACAGCGCCAATTGTTCAACACCTGACTTACTGTGAGATGCAGATGACACCCTATTTACGCTCTCTTGATGGTGTCTCATCTGGTACCATGGATAGTAAAGCAGTGGAAAAATATTGAGTTCCGGGGTCGATCCTTGTCGCCTTTTAATTCTCGTTTTCTCTTCTGTAAAAATTTTACAGTAAAAAAATATTTTACGATAAAAGTTACTGGTAACATGGATGCCAGTAGCTATTACCGTAAAATTTCAGGAAAATTTTTAACAGTGTAGGAGCAATCACCGGGCTAGGGGTAGAGCAAAGAGCTGTCCGTTCTAAGGAACATTTAATTTGTATGTTTAAAATTGAATTCAGTATTGAACGAAAAAGTCATCATTATACAGATATGAGATTCAGAGTACATATCAAGAAAGCAATTCAACTTCAAAACTATAATTCCATATTCATTACTCCAATTCAGATAATTTAATTTTATTGTAGATACTGGAATCTATAATTTTAGAGGCACTATGTACCAATCGTTTCCATGGAAATTCAATCATTACAAATACTTCAAAATACAATTTTGTTTCATTTTGTAATCACTATTGCTGTTTAAGCATTAAAGATAAAATAGAAAATCAAGGATATTTTGAGCCAATTTCATTGTTTCTCATCTCAGTTGAGATGGGTACAAGTGTTGATATCCTCTGCAGCTTGTTTCTCTGCTTTGGAATAGATATATTTTATAAATCATATTCCAGGAAGTTTGAAGCAACAAAATGTTTAGTTGTAACTGTTTTCCAGATTTTTACTCTACTATCACTACTTTCAGCTTTGATTCTGACTTACTATGTTATACTTAACCCTTTACAAACAGTTCCACCTCAGATTATGTTCTACTACGCAGGTTTAGCTTTTAGAATTTATTTGTACAAACGAAAAACAGAAATTGCGAGATTTTTAATGATTTTTGAGGGTTTAAATTCATTAAAGAATAGTGAATTTTCCAAGAACATATCCAAAATAATCTACATATTCTGTTTTGTGTCTGTGTTGAAATTGATTTATCTCCGACAATTCATTTGCCCCGAATCTTTGTCTTTTCTCCTTCTCGTAAGAGATTACGTTTTCTCTTGTTTTACGCAGAAGTTAATGAATACATTTGTTTTGATAGAGTCTGCATTAGTCTACGTTCTAATTGTGTTTCAGTTTACAGCTTTCGGCTTACTGTTTTCCGTCATATCATGGCACTTAAAAGAAAACATGATGCATCTCATTAAAGAAGTTTACTGCTCAGATGCGATTTCGACGCATTTGCTTTTATATGACAAAATCTGCTCTTTATTGAAAATGTTTACGGATGTTTCAAAACATTTTACATTTTTTGTTTTTATGTTCATTGCATTGAATGTTTATTATTGCGTGTTTAATTTATTCGTATTTGGATTTGTAACAGGCAATATCTTTATTCCTTCTGCAATTTACACTTCTTTTTGGCTGTTTCTGCTGTATTTTATGCAACATTTTGGAATTAAGTTAAATGAATTAAACTCAAAACTAGGGAATCTGTGTGTTTCTCGATACTGTAATTCGAGTATCAATACAGAAGAGCGTTTATTTGTGATGAAAACTCAGCACAGTCTGCACATGTCTATTGGAGGAATTTTACCCGTCAAACGGGGATTGTTTATAACCTCAATCGGAACTATTTTAATATACTCAATAATAGTTAGTCATTTATCAGCTGTTCAGAAACATAACCAATGATGGAATATCGGAACAAATTCAGCTAAAATGTAGATTTTGGACAGAAAACTTCTTCAGACCCAAAGGTTCGCATAGACTTCATTAGATGCAAGGAAGTAAATTTTCGAAAACAGGAAAAAGTTGCTTTAATTATTCTAGTATTAAAGATGAAGTAAACAGTATTACTTGATTTAAAATAGAAAGGTAGTGCTTCCGTTTAAAGAGTGCCACTAAGGTGAAAGTTCGGCTTAGTTCAGACAGCACACTATGAATGAAAGCACCAAAGTAAGCACCAAAGTATTTCTTTTCAATTTAACTGATTTTAAGTGTAAGTGTAGTAAAGAAGATTAACAAAACGATTATGATGAAGTTTGGCATAATGAAATACCAAACAAAGGGTTGGAAACCTTTGCTGAATTTATGCCTGAAAGAGTGAATGCTGTGACAAAAGCTAAAGGAGGCTAAAAACACACTAAAAGCTTTTTGGTTCACTTGTACACTTGATTACTTAAACAAGAAGTTCTGTCAAGAACTAAACGAGCCTACTTTCCCGTACATCGACATCGGCATTGTAACATCTGATCAATATTATCTTGAATATCTGAAACTGAAAATTATGTCAAACATACCTTTATAGCACTTAAAGCTGATTTCTAAAAGCAAAATATACCCCTCTGATCAGATGAAATGGACACGTAAAAATTAAATAAACGAGTAAATAAAGCTTTGTCGCACCTTTCAAAGAATGTAACTGTTACAGTTCTTCTGTAGAAAAATTCCACAATCGTTTTCAGAAGAAAAAAAATTAATAAATAAAATAAAAGAACATCAAAACACATTTTTTCAAAGAAAGGAAAAAAAAACCCTCGTTCGTTAATAAAATGTCTCGAATTTTATTTTTAATCCGTTGCCAGTTGTTAAATATAAATAAAGAAAATGCTCTCGTAAATGAAAAATTTTTGTAAACAAAAAAAATCGTCTGCCAAAAAAAAAAAAATACACTGCTCAACATTGAAAATGCAACACTAAGAAGGAGTAGTCAGAAATTGATGAAATTTGGTAAGAAGACAGAGACAGCATGGAACAATAAGTGATATTTATTTCAAAATAAATAAGCAAAATTTAGAGCGAGGACGGCGTCGGCTCAGTAAGAAGTAGGACCACCGCGGACAGCGATGCACGAAGAAACACGTCTAGGCATGGAGTCAATAAGCCTGCGGATGGTGTCCTGAGGGATGGCACTCCATTCCCTTTCAACCATTTGCCACAGTTCGTCCTCTGAACGAGGCAGTGTCAGGTTCTGCAAACGGCGTCCAATCATGTCCCACACATGTTCGATTGGTGACAAGTCAGGAGAGTATGGTGGCCAGGAAAGCATCTGTACACCTCGTAGAGCATGTTGGCTGATTCGAGCACTGTGAGGCCGGGCGTTATCCTGTTAAAAAATTGCATTTGGCAGACCCTGAGGGTAGGGGATTGGCACCGGCTGCAGTACATTATCTACATATCGTTGGGCCGTCATAGTGCCCCGAATACGAACTAGAGGTGGTACGGAATTGTATGCAATAGCGCTCCAAACCATTATGCCACGTTGTCGCGCTGTGGGGCGTTCCACAGTTACTGCCGGATTCGATCTTTCTCCACGTCGACGCCACACACGTATGCGATGACTATCACTGGACAAACAGAAGCGGGATTCATCTGAGAACACTACGGTTTGCCATTCTGCCATCCACGTCGCTCTGGTCCGACACCATTCCAAACGTTGGAGTCTGTGCTGTGAGGTCAATGGCAGTCTTCTTAGCGAGCGCCGTGATTGCAGGCCACGTGCAACCAGTCGACAGGAAATGGTTCTGGTCGACACAGGAACATCCAGGGTACCTTGCACGTGCTGCAGAATCGACGTACAAGTGACTTGCGGGTCCGCCACAGCTTGTCGGTGAATCCGTCGATCCAAGCGGTCTGACGTCACTCTGGCTGCACCTGCACCCCTCAATGTGGCTACATTTCCTCTTTCCAACCATCTCCGACACAGCCGATGCACAGTGCTTCTTGCATCCATGTGGGTATCAGCTGCAATTTGACGTATGGACCAACCTCCCTTTCTCAGTCCGATCACCATACCCCTTGTAAAGTCGTCTATATGCTGGAAGTGTCTTCGTTGAGGATGGCGTGGCATTTCCTCCCATCACACGTATCCTTCGAGACAAAAACCAAATTTCTCCGATAATTAGTCTGGCAGAAAAACCAACATGAACATAGCCCACTTTTCAACTTCATTCTCTTATATCTTACTTCACGTGTGTCGGAGAGCTGCGCATTTCATATCATTTGCATAACTCAGTGACGTGCGTCTACGGTAAAATTTGCATGAATTTCTGACCACTCCTTCTTGGTGTTGCATTTTCAATGTCGAGCAGTGTATAAGTTAAATTAAACAAAAACAAAAACAAAAATAAATAAATAAATAAATAATAAACAAAAAATCGTCTGCCCAGTCAGTCATTTTTTTTGAGCCTGCATTTCCGCCATGTTTGCGGAGTCAGAGTCGGATCAGAGTCCTCACAGAAGATTTTTCAGAAAAGTACTTTACATACATTTTTTATCAAAACCATTTTCATACAAAGTTAGTTTGAAGGAAATCCGCCTTTAAGTTCAGAATCAACATTCAATTTAAATTTCCCAGTAGGAGCTCATGTTAAACATTTTTCTGAACGGTTCATCATTGAACGAAAAATGGTTCTAATTGAAAAAAGAAATATGGGAATGAGTCTCTCCGAGATCTTTCGAACAAAAAAAAGTTTATTCAATTCGGACGGTTCACTTAAAAGTTATTAGGTGGGGAAAGGTTGCTTGAACGGTTCAATGTTGAACCAAAAATGTTCAAATTTAAAATTTAAATACGGTAATGAAGTATCCTTGCCGAGATCTTTCGAACAAAAAAAAGTTTGTTTAAATTGGACTGTTCACTCAAAAGTTATTAGGAGTGAGAGCTTGTTTGAACAGTTCAATGTTGAACGAAAAATTGTTTAAATAGAAAATTCAAAAACGGGAATGAAGTATTCTTGATAAGATCTTTCGAACAAAAAAAAGTTTGTTCAAATCGGACTGTTAACTAAAAAGTTAGTATCGCGGGACAGGTTGTTTGAACGGCTCAAAGTTGAACCAAAAATTGTTCAAATCGAAAAATCAAATATGGGAATGAGCTGTACTCGTCGAGATCTTTCCAACAAAAAAAAAGTTTGTCAAAATCGGAATGTTCATTCAAAAGTTATTAGGGGGGGGGGACAGACAGACCGACCGACAGACAGACCGACACACAAATTCCCCATCTTAATACCCTACTTTCAAATTTTTAATTTTTCGACATTTATTTCATTTTGTTTTTTCTTTTTGATTTTGTTTTGGACTTGGCAATATTTTTTGTACTTGGCGATATTTTTTGGACTTGGCGTTTTTTTTTTTAGATGCATTAAGCCACTTTTAATACCGTAAATCAGGGTTACTTGGACCCAAGGGGGTTACTTGAGCCCACTACAATAAAATGATAAAATCTAGGTTTGGTACCTACTAGTTGAAGACTTGCACGTAGTTCCTCGTTTCTCCACTAGGTAGAAGCCCTCTGCAGTCTCTAATGCTAGTACCAAACCCAGATTTTATTATTTTACTGTGGGCTCAAGTAGCCCTCTTCTGGGTCCAAGTAACCCTGATTTACGGTACTTTTTTCGTCTCTTTTATTTTTAACGGGAAAGTAGGCTAAAAACGTGAAACTGCTTGCTTATTTATTATTTTTTCAGAGAAACCAAACGGAATTGCCATTTGTAATTAATTGAAAACTTTTTGTGAATGCTTCTTTTTGAAAAAAAAAGTGATTCTTCTTCAATAATTTAACAAGATCTTGCCTTTAAATTGCTTTAACGTATTGACATTAGAAATATACTGGTTTTATTAAAAAAATTTTTTTTTTTGTTTTTATCCCTGATGAAACGGTTGATTAGTCAAACTTGCAATCCTTCGGGTCAATAGTGTATATCTACTGTCTAATAATATTTTAATTCATAGCCCCAATTTGCATAGTATTAGTTTAACTATTTAAAACCTACAACGAAAGCAGGAAATCTACCTGTCTGAATTCACCGGTGCTCTTTAGAAGATGATTATACAGTAGTTTGGAGTAGACGCATTGTGCGAGGAAAGGGACTAATATTGACACAGTTCTCGGCAGCACCATCTTGCTCAAAATTCTTTTGTCTTAAACGCAACGCAGCGAAACGCTGTTTGAGTAGATTTAAGGGGAGAGAACGTCTCTGAGCCTCTGTCATTCTCGTGAATAGGGAAGACTAAAAGAAACGAGATGATGTCTGACTGCATTTACATTTCAATTTATCGAAAGAATCACATTTTAGGTCGTGTAAAGGAAGGAATGTTTGCTTTTTTAAGGAGTTTTTTTGAATTAAAAATGAGGGGAGTTTGTTAGAAATGTATTTTGAAAAATTCTTCACTCTTGGGAGAAATAAGTGAATCGATTTTAAAATGGAGAATGCTTGATTTTTAAATTTCATCTCTTTTCTATTTTATTAAAATAGACAATTCTTGCATTACAAAATACTATATTTTTCTCATACTAATACTATAGATATCTTGAAGAAAATCCATGTATACATTCTATTAAAATTTTAATATAAGAGATGAGATGATGTCTGATTGCTTTTAGATTTCAATTTATCGAAAGAACCAGTTTATTTCGTATTAAGGAAATGATTTTTCTTTTTAAAAGGAGTTTTAAAAATGAAGTAGGGCAGTAATTAAAAATGAGGGAATTAGTTATAAATGTATTTCAATTTTTTTTTACTCTTAGCAAAAAGGAGTGGACTAATTTTTAAATAGAATATTGTAAGTTTTTAAGTATCGCAAATTCTCTACCAATTCTCTGTTTGATAAAAAACAGCCAATTCTTGCTTTTCAAAGTACTTAATTTTTCTGTTTTATGATGATATCTTGAAGAAAATCCAGGCCTTGATTCTATTTGTAACAGGTTCGACGTAATGAATAGTAGGATGAAAAGCAAAATGAATAGTAGGACAAAACTTCAAAACACGTTGAAAATTTTAGTGAAACAAATATTGAAAAAAGAAAAAAGATATTCCATTTACCATACCATGTACGTCATTACTTGCTTTTGAACATGACACTATACAAGTGATCGCCAACACGTCTAGCGGATTCCCCCAGGCGTCGAATGAAAGCTGCCATCACCCGATCCGGCAAGTTCAATGGGATCTCTTACACAGCTGTACGCTTGCTTTTTTACTAATTTTTTTGAGTTGAATTTGAAGAAATTTAATCAAAACATATTAAAAAAAATTCTTAAAAAAATAGTAAATTATTAATCTTAATTAATTAATATTAATTAATATTTATTACTTAAATCTTTAAATTCTTAAAAATTCTAAAAAAAAAATCTCTCTCATTCAACTAAGAAGGTGAAATGAGTGAATTAAGTTTAAAATGAAAGATTGTGAATTTTTGAATTTTGGTAATTTTCTATTTGATAAAAATAGCTAATTCTTGTATTACAAATTATTTAATCTGTCAGTTTTAAGATGACATCTTGAAGAGAATTCATGTATTTACTCTATTACTGTTTTTGTAAAACAGATGAGATGCTATCTGACTGACTTTAAATTTCAATTTATCGAAAGAACCACAGTTTATTTCGTGTAAGGGAAAGCATGTTTGCTTTTTAAAGAAGTTTTCTGAATTAAACTTGAAGAATTTTGTTTGAAATGTATTTCAAATTTTCTTACTCTTAGCTGAAATAAGTAGATTGCTTTTCAAATGGAATATTGTGAGTTTTTGAATTTCACAAATTCTCTATTTGACAATAAATTTCCGTTTCATTTGTTTTAAATTCTTTATTTTTCAGTTTTATGGTGATATCATGAAGAAAATCCATGTGTTTATTTCAATTAGTACGATTCCAAAGTCTAAAAATTTCTTACTCTTAGGAGGAAGATGAGTGGTTGGATTTTTCAATGAAGGTTGCGAATTTTTAGATGTAATTAATTCTCTATTTAACGAAGATAGCCAACCCCTGAAAATCATCTCACTTTATCTTTCAGTTTTATGATGATATCTGGATGTAAATCCATATATTTATTCATTCTATAAGTACATTAATAGAGCGTCGGTGGTTCTGAGGCAGAAGCTTCGCTTTGAATGCTGGAAGGTACTGGTGCCTTGGTTGTAATATCTTCTCTTTGTACCTTAAATCTTCATTGTTCTGTCTTAAAAGAGAAGCCCAACGTCTCGAGGCACTGGCATTCAATACATTCATAGTGATTATTAACCCATTTATGCCCAGTAGCCTAAAAACGGGACGCTTGTTAGTTACTACATACAAAAACCTGTAATGGGTGTATCATTATACTAAAGATGTTTTTCACAAGTTAAATAGTCCTTCTTCTTGAGAAAACCAGTTAGAGCCACTATTTGGACATCAGCGTTTTATTGACAGCTATTTTTAGACAAATCAGTCAAGCAACGATCCAGCATGGGTAGCCACAGAAAGTAAGTTTTTTTTTGCGAACTTATTCCTCATAACATTAAATTATTTTAAAATGATTCGCTTAAAATTGATCACAGATGCCTTCTGTAATGTTAGTTTGCAAAAGTTTTTCTTTTATGATTTAAAATGTTATTTTTAAGAAATTAAAACGAGAAATAAGAGACTAATTGCTCTATAAGTTTTATCACATAATTGATTTGCTTTAGCTGATTCAGTTTTCCATAAAAATTAAATCACCCATGCAATTTGAAGAACTGTCATTTTCAAAAAATTTGTTTCTCACTGTTCCACTAAAGAAGAAAAAAAAAACTGCTTCTAATCATCAAAATTAAAACTGTTGAAATATTTTTTTCATGCTAACAAAAAGATTTTAAATGCTATGGGTTTAGACTTTTTGGAGAGAAAAATATAACGGTCGGCTATATATTTGAACATAATTTGATTTTTTGAGTTGTTCTCCATTATAAAATCAACAGTTTTGTAATGATAGTTAATTCTAGTAAATAATGTTCAAGAAATTATTTAAACTCATATGTTCATGTCGTCATAGACAGAGCAAGTTTGAAATTATATGAGTAATACTATATTACTGAACATTTCATGTCAATAACAATTGGCGTTAAACGGAGGTGCTAAATTCTGTTTCGAAACACAGCCAGCTTGCAAAAGATTTTCATTAATTTGTCCACTAATCCTTAACTGCGAGCTATCCTACATGTAGCTATATCAATTAATTCTTATGTATCTGGAGCTCGTATACGTTACAATGCAAATTTAGTAATTACCTGGCTTGTAAAGCTGGAAATGATAATAACGTTCTGAAAAGGAATCTGCTACAGAATTTAACTGGGAATTAATTTGAAATGTAAAGCTTCCATTGTTAGGTAAAACATGTACAATACTGTTGATAAAACATGTACAAAAGTCTTTCAAATACAGTAATTTATTTTGCTTGCATAAAGAAATTTTTTTCGAATAAAGTTGCAAAAATGTGATCAAGCCGAAAATTTTATAGCACTACGTTTTTCATAAAAGAATAAAACTAATAATCAAAACAATATACACTGAAGTGACAAAAGTCATGGGATAGCAATATGCAAATTTTCAGATGGCAGTAGCATCGCATAGAACAGGTATAAATGCGCAGTGCTTTTACAGAGCTTTCATTTCTGTTCAAGTTATTCATGTGAAGAGGTTTTAACGTGATGATGACCGCACGACGTGAATTAACAGACTTTGAACGCGGAATGTTAGTTGGAGCTAGACGCATGGGTCATGCCATTTCGGAAATCGTTAGAGAATTCAACATTCCCAGATCCACTGTGTCAAGAGTGTGCCGAGAGTATGAAATTTCAGGCATAACATCCCACCATGGACAGCGCAGTGGTCGACCGCCTGCACTTAAAGATCGAGACCGGCGACGTCTGCAAAGAGTCGTAAATTCTAACAGACAAGCAACACTGCGTCAAATCACCGTAGAAATCAATGTGGGACGTACAATGGACGTGTCTGCTAGAACTGTGCGGAGAGAAATTTGGATTTCTTGGGCTATTCCAGCAGAAGACCGACTCGAGTGCCTTTACTGACAGAACGACATCGCTTGCAGCGACTCTCGTGGGCACGTGAGCATATCGGTTGGTCCCTAGATGAATGGAAAACCGTGGCCTGGTCCGATGAGTCACGATTTCAGCTGGTAAGAGCCGATGGTAGGGTTCGAGTGTGGCGCAGACCCCACGAAGCCATGGACCCAAACTGTCAGCAAGGCACTGTTCAAGCTGGTGGTGGCTCCGTAATGGTGTGGGCTGTTTTTTCATGGCATGGACTTGGTCCTCTAGTGCGACTGGACCGAACATTGACTGGAAATGCTTATGTGCAGCTACTTGGAGATCACTTGCAGCCATTCATGGACTTCATGTACCCAAACAACGATGGGATTTTTATGGATGACAATGCGCCATGTCACCGGGCCACAACTGTTCGCAATTGGTTTGAAGAAAATTCTGGACAATTCCAACGAATGATTTGGCCACCTAGATCGCCCGACATGAATCCCATTGAGCATTTATGGGACACCATCGAGAGGTCTGTTCGTGCCCAAAATCCTGCCCCATCAACGCTTTCACAATTATGGACGTCTATCGAGACAGCATGGCTCAATATTCCTGCAGAAGACTTCCAACGACTTGTTGAGTCCATGCCACGTCGAGTTGTTGCACTTCGCCGGGCAAAAGGAGGGCCGACACGATATTAAGAGGTATCCCATGACTTTTGTCACTTCAGTGTATATCTATCTGAGCGCCTCTAAAATAAATCAACAGGATTAAGAGATTCAGGGCAACTACAGTAATAAACCGTAAAATTTCTACTTTTACAGTACTAAACTGTAAAATTGCTAATTTTACAGTAATAAACTGAAATTGCTAATTAACAGTTTGTTATCATGCACTTTACAGTTTTAAACACGAACTTCTGCTGGTAGCATGATACTGTTATTTTTACAGTATAATGCAGCTAAATACTACGGCAATAAATTGTAAAATGCTAACTTTACAGTAAGAAACTAAAATTGCTATTTTTACCGTTTATTACTGTCCATTTTACAGTTTTAAATTGGAACCTCGGCTGCCAGTTTTTTTCTGTAAAAACAACAGTTCGTTTTTTGCAGTGTATATTTCCGTAAAGAATTATAGTAATTAAGCTGTTGAACGACACAACTACTGGTAAAAATAAAGGAATAAGTTTCAAGATGAATTTTCGTGCCGAAAACTATCGGATAAAATATATCAGGAAACCTCTGTGATGTTACGCCGCCTACAATCAATGAAACATTAAGCAAAGAAATAAAATTATTACAAGATTGTTCAAGCCATCGATTTTTAAAAAAAAAATAAATCTTGTGATTTCTTCCTGTACTCAAATGTTCTTGAAATTTGATGCAAGACTTTATACTTTGTGATAATCTCTACTATTAATAAAGCTTAAGGTTTGTCTGTCTCTCTTTCTTTCTTTCTTTCTGTCTGTTTGTTACTCGCGTAGTGCCAAAACCGTTCGGTTGGTTTTCACGAAACTTGGCAAAAAATTAGTTTGTAGCATATGGTTAGCACAAAGTTAGTTTGTAGCATATAGTTAGTAAAAAATTAGTTTGTAGCATATAGTATCGGCACTACGTAGCGATTTTTCGAAAATTCTATTTCGTTCTTTTTCTATTCTAATTCTTAGCGAAATTTCAATAAAATAGGTAAGAAATATTTCATACACATTTTCAAGTCTTATGTCATTCGAAAGCTTGAAATTTTCTGCATAAAATGAAGTTTTTTTTGAAGTTTCTACGATCATCAGGAGAGCAGTAATAAGTGTTTTAAGAATCCCGGAATTCAAGGCTTACCTTCAGTAACGCAAGCCAAACGATTCTACAGGGTGTGCCAGAGAAACTTACTTTTTTGAAATGCCAATAAAAACAAAACTACTTAAGTTACTGTTTTAATTCTTTTTTTATTTGAGAATACAATATCCCAATTTTTTTTTTCATTTAGTCTTGAAAATGACATCGGTTAAATGATGACCCCCATTGAGCATGCACTGATTAAGACGATTTTTAAAGTTTGTGAGCACTCTTTGCCGCATATCAGTTGGTATGTTGGCAATTTCGTCGCGAATGTTATTCTTGAGGTGAGCTATTGTTCGTGGTCGATCAACCTAAACCAGGAATTTCAAATAACCCCATAAAAAAAATCGCACGGCGCCAAATATGGGGAGCGTGCTGGCCATGGGAGATCGCCTCTGAGAGAGATGAGGTGGTCGGGGAAATGTTGTCGCAACAAATTCATTGAATCTCGTGCTGTGTGTGCTGTGGCTCCATCTTGCTGAAACCATACGTCCCTAATGTTGATTTCTTTGAGGCTGGGAAGTTGCGTAGCAGTAACTGAGCGACCATTCGAAAAGTAGCTTTCGACGGCAAAGGCGCGCTGTTCTTTTGACCATAGCATTATGGCGACTAATTAAAGGGAAAACAAAACTTGGAGATTTCCCGCTCCAAATGCGCCCACTCTCGGCCTTCTACGCAGCCAACTCACCGCGCAGGAATTTTTTCAAAAAAGTAAGTTTCTCTGGCGCACCCTGTAAATTGCTTGAGCTCGAGAATAAAATTTGTTTGAAAATAGAGATGAAATGAATTATTTTATCAACGGAAATCAACTTTTCATGTTGTTACCATGGTTACGTTTACATACTTATTTTTATTTCTTTCTTTTTCCAGCGTTTCCAGACGTAGTATTTTTGATACTACGGTAGTATTTTTTCAGCCCAAATAAGGAGCGTAGTATTTTTCCGGCAACCCTGTTTCCAATATACTAATGACTTAATTAAAAGATTTGGCGGATTTTTTTTTCATTTTCATAGATTTCGCATTTCAGCAATATTGATTTTGGCAACGTTGGGAAACTGTAGTAGGCGCGTCTGTCGCCCATTTAGCGAGAAAGGGGTACCCAAAGCACAAAGATTAACCAAATATCGTATAAATTGCGACATTGCAACGTACTTTTTAAAATGTTTCATTTCGGAAAATGTATTGGGCCATTCCATATCAAGTGTCCCAAACTTCGAGAAAATCCCCACTCGACCCCCTCCAATTTTGATGAAAATTTTTTTGGATGTACATATGAGACTTTCATGAAACCATACCAAATTATAGCTCTATAAGCCTTATGGTTTAAATAATCAAAATTATGGAAAAAAGGCTTCTTTTTCGTGTCTTGAAAAAAATGACCAAATCGTCAAGTTTGTGCTTTTATTGCTCGCGACCTAAAACGATTATCAGGCTCAAATTTGGTGATTCTGATCACTGTTTAGGGTAGAATAGCCTATTGTGTAACAAAAGCTCCATACACTGTAGATTTTTTGCAATTTGCTGCCAAAGTTGGTAAAAAATCGTATTTTGGCAAATTTTGACCATACGTTATCAGCTTGTATCTGCTGAGAGAATGACTTTCTGAAGCTAATTCTTTCCTCGTTTGTAGCCTGATAGTTCGTCCGAAAGGTGTGCAAGTTGCATCTTGATAGCTCAATTAATTGCTGAATTAAGCGAGTTGAAATTCCAGTCAAATTTATTTTTTCTCAATTTTGTCTCAATTTCAAAAGACAATATCTCAAAATGGTCATCTTGAGTTTCAATTTTCTTTACATCATTGGAAAGAACACACTTTTCTTAACTAAAAAACGTTATTTTTATTTTTGAGACAAACCAGTTTCAAGGGAATATTGCAGTTCAAAAATGGGTACGTCATTCAACGTGAAATCAAAGAAAAATAGACGTAGACCTCAAAAGTTGATGTCAATTTGTTCTATTAAAATTTACAGGAGCGATTGTACTTATGTTCTGATGAAAAAACCCTTTTTTGGATATTTTTGAACTTTAATTTTTGTGTGCGCATCCGTAAAACCTCAAGAAATGGCAAAAAATAAATTCTCGTTTTGAACAAAAATAATTATCTTCTTATCGCTGCTATAAGAGCTTGAGTCTTTTGCTATGAGTTATTTTTAAGCTCTTGAAACAGAATTTCGGAGGATATGTCACTTGGCAAGGTTGTAGGCCATTAATGTTTCAAGGTCATAAAAAGTATTTTCCCATTTTTCATCATTTTTGTTTATGGGCAAATTGCAATCATAGGCCGAATTTCTAGACACATCCTCGGCAGTATAAAGAATGGATTTTCAATTACTACTTATCATATTTTCAATTACTATTGTTGTCATTTACATGGTGGAAATAATTGCAATATTCAACTCTTTCGAAAACTTTCGTTATCGCTTTTTAGAATAATGGCTTTGTAGTCCCATTTCCATATTTTTTATCACGTACACACCATATTAACTGTTTTATTTAATATTTGTCTCATTTATTAATTATTTTTATTTTTATTTTTTAAAAAAAGGAAACAATGATTTTATGAATTTAAAATATTAATGACACCTTGCCAAGTGATATATCATCCGAAATTCTGTTTCAAGAGCTTAAAAATAACTTATCGGAAAAGACTCAAGCTCTTATAGCAGCGATAAGAAGATAATAATTTTTGTTAAAAACGAAAATTTATTTTTTGCCATTTCTTGAGTTTTTACGGATGCGCGCACGAAAACTTAAGTTCAAAAATATCTAAAAAAAGGTTTTTTCATCAGAACATAAGTACAATAGCTCCTGTAAATTTTAACAGAACAAATTGACATCAACTTTTGAGGTCTATGTCTTTTTTTCTTTGATTTCACGTTGAATGACGTACACATTTTTGAGCTGCAATATCCCCTTTAAACTAGTTTGTCTCAAAAATAAAAATAACGTTTTTTAGTTAAGAAAAGTGTGTTCTTTCCAATGATGTAAAGAAAATTGAAATTCAAGATGACCCTTTTGAGATATTGTCATTTGAAATTAAGACAAAATTGAGAAAAAAGAAATTTGACTGGAATTTCAACTCGCATAATTCAGCAATTATTTGAGCTATCGAGATGCCACTAGCACACCTTTCGGGCGAACTATCAGGCTACAAACGAGGAAAGAATTAGCTTCAGAAAGTCATTATCTCAGCAGATACAAGCTGATAACGTATGGTCAAAATTTGCCAAAATACGATTTTTTACCAACTTTGGCAGCAAATTGCAAAAAATCTACAGTGTATGGAGCTTTTTTTACACAAGTAGGCAATTCTACCCTAAACAGTGATCATAATCACCAAATTTGAGCCTGATAATCGTCTTAGGTCGCGAGCAATAAAAGCACAAACTTGACGATTTTGTCATTTTCTTCAAGACACGAAAAAGAGGCATTTATAAAATAATTTTTATTGGCTGAACCATAAGGCTTATGGAGCTATAATTTGGTGTGGTTTCATGCAAGTCTTATATGTACATCCAAAAAAAAATTCATCAAAATCGGAGGGGGCGAGTGGGGACGCTTCGTACACTTGACATGGAATGACCCTATTGTTTTGTTTTTAAAGCTAGGAAAGGAAACTTTCTTCTTCTTTCAAATTTTGGTAAGATTTCTGTTGGTTTCTGTGAGCAACAAAATTGTTCTTATTTTCTCTTGTGGTTTATTTTTGTACATCTCTCCTTGGGGTTGCATTCGAATGTCCCAAGGGGGTGTTTTACCCCTTTTAAGGAGTAAATCAGTGTTAATTTCAATGCAGATGAATTGGCGCGACCAATTGGCGATATGTCGCCAATTTGGCGACAAATTTGGCGATTTAAAAAAATGTTTTTGGGTTCAATTTGGCGCTATTGGCCATATTTTGCGAAAAACCCATTGAATGATGTTAAAATCGGCGATATTTAGGAGATTAATCATTGTAAAACATTTTTTTGCATTGTTTCGTGGCAAACTAGGGATATAACTGTTTGAATTGTTATCTTGATTACTCCAAGCACTATTTTAGCACTTAAGGCATCTACTAAGAAATGTACACGTAAAAGGAAGTAGTTTGGGGTCCACACCAGATTTTTATATCATACTTTGAAGGAATTATAGTTGAATTATAACTAAAATAGAGCATTTTTTCTTCTATATCAATTATTTTACAGATGAACTTTTAATTTTATACCACGGGCAAAGCCGTGCGGGTACCGCTAGCGCAATATTATAAAATAGGAATAAGCAATGTTTTAGTGTACAACATTTGCGCTAAAACGTTGATTATTCCTGTTTTAATTTTTCAAGCACAAAAGTATTTATTTTAATTTCAATGAAATATTAAATGATTTTTTTAATTATTAGCTCCTGTTCTAATTTTTACCAACATTTCTGCATACATTTTTCTAACATTAGAGCAAAAAAAAAAAAAAAAAAAAAAAAAAAAAAAAAAAAAAAAGAAAAAAAAATAAGGAAAAGAAAAAAAAAAGCTCACATATATTATTTATTATCGAATGCTCCAATTTTTCTGCACGAGATTAGATTTGTTTCAAATTTCTAAGTCAATTATAACGCGGCTAATGATTCTTTTCTATCAGCTCAATTTTATTTTTAATTAAAATGTAAGCCAACTTTTAGAGAACGGTAAATATTATTTTCCTTTATGTTTCTAATATTCAGTTCGAAAATAAGGCAATGCAATGTTTTCCCCTAAGTCTTTTGATATTCCTTAGACCATTTTCCAACAATAGGTATCGATATCATTTCAGTGTCGATGTCAGCTATCTCTACGACACAAGTCCGTCTTTTATCGTAACTTCTTTCTGTGATAGGAAAGATCATTAAGGAAGTAAATGATTTGTTCATTATTGGAAGATACATAATAATCAATGTGAAAGTATCAAGGTAAGAATGTAAGAGAAAGATATATGTTGGTGACTTTTTCATGTTATTACAATATTCAATGAAAATAATATATCACATAGCATTTTTGAAACTCTAGATGGAAATTTAACAATTATAGTCATTGAAGTTTATTTTCATACCATCTAGTTTATTTTCTATCACTCCAAATTTTTTTATATTTTTCATTTCAAAGAAATAGAAGTTGACCCAATGCTTCATTTTACTAAGTAAGTTGTCACACAAAGAAAAAAAGGGCTACATCTGCAAATCTAAGTCCAAAGAAAAAAAGGGGTACATGCAAATCCAAGTTAAAAAGTATTACACTAACGCCGGGCATTGAAAGGCCAATTGTCAATGCCCGGAAGTATCACTGAATGCTAAAGGTCAAGATCAGTGGTCGCCACTCGCCAGTGGCTACTAAGCATATTTCTTTGGACTCTACAAAATGTGATGCTACTACTTTTTCTGAACAAAAATGCGAAATGCCCGATGCGTCGTGCAGATTATTGAAAGAAAATAGCCATCAGCATCGTCACTGGCTGCCAATGTTATCTTGGAGAGAAAATCTATTCACCTGCTTCACAAAACATCGAAATCCATAATTTCAATCTATATAATGTAAATAAGTGCGTTTAGTGTTGTCAATAGTTTGCTTGAACGTAGTACGAAAAATTAAACAATCGCCAAATTATCATAAATCCGTCAGTTACAGGAAAAGCCTAAAGCAAAAGCAAGAATTTTGTTTGTTTATGTTCAACAAAAAAATGGAAACACCTTTTTCTCATTAATAATTTATTTCACCCTATTTGGTTTCTTTCACGATCGCGCAGACGATATTTATATATCCAATTTAAATTGGATATTTCTAAATTTTCAAACACACATATCTTTTTTCAATGTGGAGATATCGATTAGTGGTTTTGAGAACCCTCGGAAGGAAACTTTCCTAACTGGTATTTTTTACGTTCTTTCGAATGAAACCAAGATCGAGAAGATCTGATAAGTATTTCGCTACATAGAGCCACATTGATGTACTTTAGTTGAAATTCGAACGGATCAGTACTTTTTTCCCTCTCAAAAACCACCCTATAATCCTTACCGTGTGCCCAAGTATCTCTATGCCAAATTTCGTAAAGATCCGACGTGAACTGTGGATTTGTATAAGGTACACATACACATATATATATACATATTCTTTGTTTTATTTATATGAATATATGCACAAGTACATAATGTAATGCTGCAAAATGAAAAATAAAGTGCAGTTGGATTAGAGTTTTTAAGCTTGATTCAAAGTAGCCACCAACAACAACAACGCCAAAGTGGCCACTTTTTTTGGGTTTACTAGCCACGGGCCACTAGCAAATTTTTTTAGTCTCAAGCTGTACTGGATGCGATATACTAACTCAGGAGGAGTCGATTTTGAAACCTTTTCATGAATATGACCTTTCACGTAAACTTGTTAGACACTAAGTCAATTAAAAGTCGTTGTTAACCTCATCAGTAATTCTTTATTAATTTCTGTAATGAGTTGTTGTTGTTATTATCGTACTATAGTTAATTACTAAGCACTGTGAAGATATGGGTGCCATTGCCACGAGAGGTTGGACTTCTTTATTAACATTTAAGAAAACACAAAAAAGATTTACAACACAAAAAGAGGCAATAAAAGTCGGGGCATCGGCGGGAATCGAGCCCGCAACCTCTTGCTTTCGAGGTGAAATTTCTACATCTAAGCTACAGAAGCCCCTCTTAAATAAGTAAATTTAGGTAATTCATGTTATGTGAGAAAACTTTTTTGAACAATTTTTTTTACTTTCAGATGTTGTTTTTGCTATGAGAAAAATCTTAGCATTTGATGGTAAAGAAGAAAAATAGGGTAGTTTCGATGCATTTTTGTAGAGAAAAAAAAAAAAAAAAAAAAAAAAAAACGGAAGCGAGAAACATTCGGTTGCAGAATTTAACTATGTACAACCTTGTATTTAACTGTTCCATTAAATCGCCGTTCTACAAAGTAAACAGAAATGCCCCTTTGTTTCATTTACGCAAATCCAAAACAATTGGTGAATATTCTTTGAAGAACTGCCCAAATAAAAGAGGATTTGCCGGAAACGTGAGATTTCAAATTAGATCTAAGTGAATTTACATGTACTTAGATAAAATGAAAAGCTCAAATCTTGAAATGCTTACCTTAGAACTTTGTTTTTTAGCGGAAAGATTCAGTTGAAGAAACCGTTGTTCATCTGTAAGATACGTAAACGCTCTTTGAAATGGCTTTTCTTTGATTTTATTTGTTTCTATTCTAAAGGAAGCTAGTTACAGACAAAATTAAAATGTAACGATGGAAAACACACACATACACACAAAGACTATTGTTTGTTTTAGCACTTTTGAACGGCTTTTGGATTTTTTAAAAAAGGAGAAGTCGTCCTTTGATTTCAGAAATGCTTTATGAATACCTAAACTAAAATACAATATTTTAAGTTCATCTTTTATTTCAATTAGTTTTCTTTTCATTGGTTCATTCTTGGTCTGTTCCATTGCACTGGAAATATCGTGGCTGAAATTCGTAAACATTCAGATCCCAATTGCAGATGATCGGTTATTGCTGAAAGTATGTCCCTCATTATTTCATTAAAAAATTTTACAAAATAAAATGTTTTGACCTAATTGAACTCTAAAAGAAATTTGTGAAACAGCTATGTAAAACTGTTTAGAAACAAGGAATACGTGCCTTTGATCTACAATTCTGAATTAGGAGGACAATATTTGTATTGCAAAATATTTCGATGAATATTAAATACAGAGGTATGTTTTTCATGATTTATAATTATACTTTAGTAATTGGTTTCCACGCATTGGTTTTTAATGTTTATGAGTCAAAATCTTGGTTTATTAAGTACATCTTTGTTTTAATTATCACCAAATGAAATTTATAGTCCTCTTCTTCGACTGCCCGATAAAATGTATACGGATATAAACTCCATAAGAAGAGGTATTTTGTTTCATCCACACTGCAAAAAATGAACTGTTGTTTTTACAGTATAATACTGGCAGTCGAGGTTCCAATTCAAAACTGTAAGATGCACAGTAATGTTACAGTTTTTTACTGTAAAGTTAGTAATTTTGCACTTTATTTCCGTAAAATTTAGCTGTATTATCAGGGACGTCATTTCGAATTTTTCCAGGGGGGGGGGGAGCAAAGGATGCGTACACCATGCAAAATTACCAAAAAGTGGCAAAAACCACGCCCACTTATATGCCAATACATTGATTTCCCAAAGTCGGGGGGGGGGGGGCAAATGACCCCCCCCTGCCGCCCTAAATGACGAGCCTGTGTATTATACTGTAAAACCAGAAGTATAATACCAGCAGCAGAGGTTTCAGTTTAAAACTGTAAAATACACTGTAATAAACTGTGAAATTAGTATTTTTGCAGTTTATTACAGTAAATTTAGCATTTTTACAGTTTAGTACTGAAAAGTTAGAAATTTTACAGTTTATTGCTGCATAATTAGCAATTTTTACAGTTTATTACTATAAAATTAATTGTGTTATACTGTAAAAACAACATTCATTTTTATTGCAGCAGGCTTTTTACCTTTTATCGTTAAGGGAGAAAAAAAGAAAGAAAGAAAAATAGAGGGAGAAAAATATAGAACATAAGAAGCAGTTCTTAAGATCGAAAAAAACCTTCACCTTTAAAATGCGCCTTCCATTAAAATTATCAGTAAAATATAAAAACATACTTAACTGAGAGTAAAAGTTTTATTATTTTTCTTTCACTCTTTCCTCCCTGACAATGATGCATCTTTACATTCCAGAGCAATCTCTTTCAATGGAGATCTGCGCCATTTTGCAGAATTAGTTCCAGGATCGATGCCCCGATAAGCCACAAAACAACCTTCTATGGCATACTTCTGCTAATACGCCCTGTATGTTGTGAATAATTTTCTTCTCAATCGAGAACTTTATTAGCAGATGAGGCGGCTTAATGGGAGGAGCGAATATTTTCAGATGCCATGAATAGTTATTGTATTTACCACTCTAATATAGCAAGGAGGATGTGATGTTTTTGGAGAAAGATATTAGCTTTTATTAGCTTGTTTAGAAGAACTGCTGCGGTATAAATGTGTGGGAGTTTATAGAAAAAGGTTTTTAAAACCTGTAGTTCATTAACAATTTTGTGATTTACTTTTCTGACATTTAAAAACCCTAAAGTAACTTATCTGAATATTTTCGTTTGTTTTCATAAGTTGCATTTGCTGTTATTGTCATCGATGTCTAAAGAGAAAAAAGCTCGATGTTTATTGTATGCTCGTATACTGTATTTGTATTGCTGGTTATGATCGATGTTTAATGTATGATGATTACAAATCGATATTTACTAAATATGCATTGTTTAGTTCGTTTTTAGTGTGTTATCTCTTTTAATTATCATATATACGTTGGGGGTAGATGAAATAGTCAAAGTAAGAGACTTTTTTAGATACGAACAAAAAACATAAGTCAGATGGATCATAGGGTCCCCGATAAGCCACAAAACAACTTTCTATGGCATACTTCTGCAAATACGCCCTGTATGTTGTGAATAATTTTCTTCTCAATCGAGAACTTTATTAGCAGATGAGGCAGCTTAATGGGAAGAGAGAATATTTTCAGATGCCATGAATAGTTATTGTATTTACCACTCTAATATAGCAAGGAGGATGTGATGTTTTTGGAGAAAGATATTAGCTTTTATTAGCTTGTTTAGAAGAAGAACTGCTGCGGTATAAATGTGTGGGAGTTTATAGAAAAAGGTTTTTAAAACCTGTAGGTCATTAACAATTTTGTGATTTACTTTTCTGACATTTAAAAACCCTAAAGTAACTTATCTGAATATTTTCGTTTGTTTTCATAAGTTGCATTTGCTGTTATTGTCATCGATGTCTAAAGAGAAAAAAGCTCGATGTTTATTGTATGCTCGTATACTGTATTTGTATTGCTGGTTATGATCGATGTTTAATGTATG
Organism: Uloborus plumipes; assembly: GCA_038373865.1. Taxonomy (NCBI): domain Eukaryota; kingdom Metazoa; phylum Arthropoda; class Arachnida; order Araneae; family Uloboridae; genus Uloborus; species Uloborus plumipes. The sequence continues at coordinate 31,958 of JAXGGA010007995.1, forward strand.
ATGATTACAAATCGATATTTACTAAATATGCATTGTTTAGTTCGTTTTTAGTGTGTTATCTCTTTTAATTATCATATATACGTTGGTGGTAGATGAAATAGTCAAAGTAAGAGGCTGTTTTAGATACGAACAAAAAACATAAGTCAGATGGATCATAGGATCCCCGATAAGCCACAAAACAACTTTCTATGGCATACTTCTGCAAATACGTCCTGTATGTTGTGAATAATTTTCTTCTCATCGAGAACTTTATTAGCAGATGAGGCGGCTTAATGGCAGGAGCGAATATTTTCAGATGCCATGAATAGTTATTGTATTTACCACTCTAATATAGCAAGGAGGATGTGATGTTTTTTGAGAAAGATATTAGCTTTTATTAGCTTGTTTAGAAGAAGAACTGCTGTGGTATAAATGTGTGGGAGTTTATAGAAAAAGGTTTTTAAAACCTGTAGTTCATTAACATTTTTGTGATTTACTTTTCTGATATTTAAAAACCCTAAAGTAACTTATCTGAATATTTTCGTTTGTTTTTATAAGTTGCATTTGCTGTTATTGTCATCGATGTCTAAAGAGAAAAAGCTCGATGTTTATTGTATGCTCGTATACTGTATTTGTCTTGCTCGTTATGATCGATGTTTAATGCATGATGATTACAAATCGATATTTACTAAATATGCATTGTTTAGTTCGTTTTTAGTGTGTTATCTTTTTTAATTATCATATATACGTTGGTGGTAGATGAAATAGTCAAAGTAAGAGGCTGTTTTAGATACGAACAAAAAACATAAGTCAGATGGATCATAGGATCCCCGATAAGCCACAAAACAACTTTCTATGGCATACTTCTGCAAATACGCCCTGTATGTTGTGAATAATTTTCTTCTCAATCGAGAACTTTGTTAGCAGATGAGGCAGCTTAATGGGAGGAGAGAATATTTTCAGATGCCATGAATTGTTATTGTATTTACCGCTCTAATATAGCCAAGAGTATGTGATGTTATCGGAGAAAGATGTTAGCTTTTATTAGCTTGTTTAGAAGAAGAACTACTGCGGTATAAATGTGTGGGAGTTTGTAGAAAAAAGGCTTTTAAAATGTGTAGCTCACGAAACTTTTTTGTGATTTACTTTTCCGTTCTGAAAAAAATGCTTAAGTAAATTCACTGAATATTTTCATCTGCTTTTATAAGTTGCATTTGTCCGTTACTGTCATCAATGTCTAATAAGATAAAGCTCGATTTTTATTGTATGCTCGTGTACTGTATTTGCATTGCTCGTTATTATCGATATTTTCAAATGCAGTTACAAATTGATATTTACTAGATATGCATTGTTTAGTTAACTTTTAGTGTGAAAATCTTTTGTGATACTCATAATTACGTTCGGTGAAGATTAAACACGCAAAGTAGGAGGCTGTTTCAGATACGAACAAAAAAGATAAGTCAGATGGATTAAATGGTTCCATTTAACTCTGAGAAAATAAATTCACTATCAGCAGTTGTGATTGGCGCAAAGCCACGCTTTGTGCACACTTAGTCACCAAGTTTAGCTGTTTTTTATGTTAATGACTGGATTAATGTAATATTATGATTTTATCGTTTCTCTGTACTTCCATAGTTGGCAATTTAAATCACATTTAAAGTATGTAGTATTTCATAGAGTGCTTGAAGCAGTATAAAACAAATATAAGAAAAAATATGCTTGTAATTGCATGAACTCCAGCAATGCACCTGCTTTTAGAACCGACTAAGGCAGGAATTCAAGTTAAACACGGACGATCGCAACTCACCAATGCAATCGCAAATTCCCAAATTTGGATTCAAGTGAAACAAATTCACTTGAATTCGACTTTCTATAGCGATTGCAATGGTGTTTCACTTGAATTCGGCCCTAACTTATATGCTTCACAAATTGACATTTAAGTTAACCTCATCCATGTCTAAAAATTAAGGATAATTCAGAATCACGCCAAAATTTAACTCAGAAACAAATGCATCACGTAAATTGATTACACACAGCTTTAAGAAGCCGCCAGATGACACCGATACTGCGTCACAATGACGAGAGTCTAAGATATATAAAGAATGCTGGTAAAGAAGGTAAAATCGTTTGCAAGCGCTTCATAAGTCTTTCAGTGCAATAACCGCATAGTTTTGACACAGAGGACATAGTGTGATGATTTTTGATGTGGTAATGTGGACGTGCCCAGCTGGAAGTATCCGAAGAGCTCGGAATTGCTCAGAGTGTCATCTCCAGGGCTTTGGCAACGATTCCAAGATCACGATAAAGAGAGTAAACGTTACATTACAAGTCACCTCTGAGTTACAAGGCCGAATGAGAACCGGTTTTTTGCAGTAACTGCCATAAGAAACAAATGGACAGTTTCAAGGCAGGCATTTTACAGAAGCTTGGGACAGATTAGTCTATATGCTCGGAGGCCAGTAAAATGTGTTCCACTTACTGCAACTCACTGCCTCCTATGAATAGCCTGGAGTAGAGAGTATACGTCATGCACACCACAACAGTGGGCCTTTGTGATATTTTCCGATGAATCTATGTTTAGCTTGTGGTCTGATTCAAGCCAGAATTTCATATGGAGAGTGCCAAGTACCCGTGACCACCAGGATATCATTATTGAATGATACTATTATGGTGGTGCAGGATTACTTGTTTGGAGAGAAATTTTTCTGGGTTCCAGAACAAACTCGCATGCCAAAATTGGTACCACTACAGGTTAAATTTATCGGGACGTCATTCTGGAACTACAGGTACGTTTATTTCGATACGCAATGGGCGCAGAATTCGTATTTATGGATGGCAACGCCTGTCCTCACATGCAAACATCGCAAACGAATGCCTTCATTTGGAGGATGTCACCTGTATGGACGGGCTAGCATTCTCACCGGACTTGAATCCAGTAAAGCATGTGTTGGACATGCTTGCAGTCTGTCCACCACCTCCTACATGCGCACTTGAACTTCACAGAGCATTGATTGACGAGTGGTGTAATATTCCTTAAGATCACACAAATTGCTGATTTGATACTCATTATGCCCAGGCATAAAATGGGCTGTATTTCATCGTCTGGGACACATACAGGGTGGTTATAAATTAACAGGAGTTGTTTGGAGCCCTCTAGCTCACGAACTACTGGGCGAAACATTGTCAAATTTCGTGAGCGTGCATATTAGACCATGGGACTTTGATTTCTGGAATAAACAAAAATTAGTTTGAAAAATCACCACCAAGGGGAAGTTTGGCGCTGTAAAAGTGTATTATTCTGACTATCGAAGAATTAATTGCTACTGACAAAATATGCATCCATTTTATTTGCAAAAATGATTTCTTTTGTCACAAATATGGTTCGATATGATCGCCATTGTAAAGTTGTAAAAACTGCATACAATGCACAACATTTTCTACAGCAGCTCGTAACATATCAGAATGGATTTCTCTAACTTTTACAATTATCATATCTTTTAAACTTGCGATATTAGAAATGCTCTTTGATACACTACACTTTTCAGATATCCTCACAACCAAAAATCACATGGATTGAGATCGGGCGACCTTGGGGGCCATACCGTAGGAAATGAGCGGCTAATAATTCTGCTATCACAGAAATGTTCCCGCAAAACACGCTGCACCCTAAGTCCGATGTGGGGTGGTGCACCATCCTGCATGAATACGGTTGAGTCGACACAGCTTCGTTGCTGCAGTTGTGGAACTACGAAATTTTCTAGCATCTCAGCAGCTCTAGCTATCAGCAGTAACGGTGCATGTAACTGGTTCACCCGTATGATTTTCCTCATAAAAGTAAGGACCAATGATGAAAGATGCAGTAAATTTACACACTGTAACTTTTGGCGAGTGAAGTGGTTTCTGCACATAAACATGCGGATTAATTGCGGCCCAAATCCGGCAGTTGTGCGTGTTTGTGCCACCGTTTAAATGAAAATGAACTTCGTTACTCCATAGGATTTTCCACAGCCAAGTGTCGTCGACTTGCATGCGATCTAGAAACTTTGAACAAAAGTCCATTCGGGCAATTGTATCTCGAGGAAGTAATTCTTGAGTGGAAGAAATTTTGTAAGGAAAAAATTTTAACATCTCACGTAAAATCTTCCGCACTGTTGAGTAAGGGATCAGCGTCTGCCGAGAAACTGCACGAGTACTACTTGTACCTTGCACATTCTTCAATGTTTACCAATGATGTCAAACATAAATAATCTGTTTTGCTCTTTTGTAGGTTTTACCTTTTGTAAGCTTTACAAATTAGTCATATTTGATTTACTTCTGTCTTTTAATTTGCCTGAACTTGCATTACACTTAATTTGTGGCTATGAGTGTTATTATCTTTGTGATTAAACAGTTCAGTAGCAGCATTTTTGCTGATATTTTTTTTTGTACGGATATCATCAGAGGCCCATGTTGTTAATTTTATAGAGATGCATAATTTCCAACATTTACGATTCAGTTCATCCTTAGTACTTTTTATACTATGAGTAACAAAAAAGAAAATCACGGCTGACAGCTTTAAGAAATGAATAAATAAAAATAGATTAATTAATAAATAATAAAAAAAAACTTATGCACACCTGCATGCAATAAAATTTCAAATTATTTTAGTATTTGAAATTCCAGGGGGGAAAATGAAAGTCACTTTTTCATCGATTTTGAGATATTAGTGCTATTTAGGGGCTATGAAGGAGTGATATCATCTAGTAGAACAGCAAGGGAGAAAGAGATAAGAATCGACCGCACTCTGCATGAAGACTCTATTAACTACAAAGGGAATTAAGAGAAATCAAACTTTGTTTTTCATTTTTCTCGAAATCACTTTTTAGGCATTTATTTGTATTTCCAAGTTGTTTTAAACATTTATACATTTTAGGTTTGACTAATACTCATATCAACTCAAGGGGGTGTCAAGGAGGTTGTAGGGAATACAAGAGATCAATATATCTATGATTGATGTAAGTAATGTCATAGGAAATGAAACATGTTTTGGCTGTCCTGTATAGCTTAATTTTTTCTATATCAAGTGTTTTCAAACTGTTTTGTACTGTTTTCAGATATACTTGTTCGGGATACTATCTTCATGAAAAATCACAGACAAAACAGCTTCAAAATTACATGCTAAGTTTGGAATCTCCCAATCATTAAATATCAGGACTAGAGATGGAACGAAGCTTCGGCCATTTTGCCGAAGCTTCGGTCTGGCCGAAGCATGAGTTGTGATTCGGCCGCTTCGGCTGCTCCGGCCTGAAATTTATGCAGCAAATTTTCTGTTACAATTATTATCATATAAGATAGTCTTTTTAACTCAAAATTGTTCCTCATGATAAAGCATAATAGAAATTTATATTCAATTAAAAATATGTGCGTATTGAACATTTGAAGCCAGAATGCATTCAATAATTAATAAAATATTTATTAACAATATGTTCGTTTAAATATTACATTTCGTTATATTTGTTCAAAAAAACTTTAGTTTTAAAATAAAAGCTATATAAATATACTGCATTGAGTATTTTTCAATGATTTCTAGCTTTGAAACTTTGAACAATGGTAATGGTTCTTATGTGTACAAGGGCAGATGTGCAACTATTATGCATCCTGAATTACTTTCTTTTAAAATTTTATATTTTTTGAAATTTATAGGTACACAATTTCAGTTTTTTTAAAGAGATGCATTAATCTATCAACATATATAAACTTATTATGTATTTCATTGATCAAGATTCTAAACAACAAAATCAGGATATAGTAAAACAAGTAAGTAATTGTTAATACATAACTTAAAGCTACATCTTACTTATTTATTTTTGTATAAATCAAAATATGAGGAAGGATAGATGATGGGGTAGAATATGAGTCCATTAGTAGCACAAATCCACCCAAGATCCGCATTTTAAGTATTTATAATTAAAAAAGAATAAATTCTGATTAGTTGATTAACTTTAAAAAAGATTCGTCATTTATACTTGAATTAATAGAATAATACCTGCTCATTTGTCACACAACTTAGAATTATGATGTAAAAAAACCCAATGTCTCAGCATTTTTAGGCAGAATCCTGCTTCTTTTCTTCTCGTACACATTACCAGCTTCGGAAAATGATCTTTCACTGTATACACTGCTACCTGGAGCAGATAAGTAGCGTTTGGCCAATTCTGATAATCCTGGAAAAATTGTCTTATTTTCCATCCACCAATACAGTGGGCAATTTTTCTATTTAAGAGTGGCTTTTTCATGTACAGTTCTAGCTCTTTTTCTTTACGCAACGAAAGTTCTATTACTTGTGATTCATTGCTTGTGATTTCCAAAACTCAACCTTGGAATGAATAGTTTCTTTGAACTTGTGACATTATTAAATAATCCTCTTAAAATAAATACCAAATGAAAGACAAGTAAAAAAGAATGCATGATACTATTTTTTCGAATTCACCAAAAAACTGAAACATTTTGCATTAAGAATATTAAGATATTTATAATCTATAACACAACGTAAATAATAGTAGATTGGGTAGTTCTATGGGATAATACATGATCATATCAGTTATTTCATTATAAAACATCAACTGAACTGCAGACTGAGCTTTTCATGTTCCAAGTATAGAGCTTCCTACAACTAATTTGCAATACAAAAATAGTAATGTCGTCTTTTCTTGTACTAGCAGTACAAAGCAAAACAAAACAAGAAAACTTTTAGTTAGTGAAATTAATTTAAGAATGACTCAGTAAGCTGAAAATGTTGTGTAATACTAAGAACATTAAAATAAAAACAACCAAAATAAAAATAAACTTTAATTAATGAAATCAATTTAAGAATGCTACAGTAAGCTGAAAATATTGTGTAATGCTAAGAATTAAGAATATTAAAACATATGGAGAAAAGTATTAAACTCTACGTATTTATTATGCATTTAGTCCAAAAACTTCAATATGTGCGCCAGCCGAAGCTTCGGCCGAAGCTTCGATCATTAGTTGGCCGAAGCTTCGGTATTCGGCGCTTCGGCCAAATGCCGCTTCGTTCCATCTCTAATCAGGACCGTAAAATATTTGTAGTTACTATAATGATGTATTTTTGCGTTAGTTTTGTGTATTCATTTAAGATATTTAACATAACCTATAATGCAGTACTAAATGATAATCGAAAGAAAATATTTAAAAGCGTATTTAACATGTGCTTCACGCTAAAATATTTTACTTCTAAAATCTCCAACAGTCAAACCCTTTAAACAGAAAATGAATAAAATGCTCCTATGGCCACATTAAACATTCTTTCATTATTGACGTGCATTCATAAGAAAAAATAAACATTGATCGTAAGTATTTAAAAAACAAAAAAAATTTAAATTCTATTAGTTTTTTTTTCTCTCTTCATCTCTTTCTTTCATGATTTTGACTTATCGAAACTTAAACAAACTTACTTCGAAATATTTCCTATATCGTCCTCGAGCGCGATCGAAATTAATTTCGAACAGGAAAGTTACCGCTGAAAATATCTTTTCGCAACAAATAAATGCTCTGCAAGAAGAATTCTATGCAAGTTGGAATTCGTGATGGATAAAATCCAATATTTTCGTTGCCAATTGGTCGGGGGAAAATGAAATGAATTTGCCAGCTGCGGCCATTTAGATAGGAAGTGACGTGAAGAAAAAAAACTGCAGCTGCATAGCCTGCTTCACGTGCAGAAAGAGGTAAGAAATAAATAGAAGACAGTACCATGTAGTTTATACGTGTTTTGATTTTACATTTGTGAGGAACTTAAGGTTACGATTCGTAAATGAATTGTTTGTTTTGGCGCAAATGTCTTTTCCTATATTTACGTTTAATTGAAAAAAAAAAAAAAATCGAAGGAAGAAAGAGAAAATTATATTTAAGGTTTTGAATGCGTTATTGATGCACTATACCCATACATTGCGCAAATATCAGACAACCGCGATTTTTTTTGTAAAAAAAAGTAAAGAATTAATATTGGTGAAACATGTTTGAAGATCGCTTCTAACAGTAACTTGTCTGCCAAAGTAAGTTTTGTAAGCGCATTCTACAATACAAAATGTAAACCTCAAGATGTATATGCACTATGGGTGGTTTAAAATGATAAGGAAAAAATAAAAGTTAAAAAATGTATCTCCACATCCACTGCCCTAATTACACTGTGTGAAATAAATCTGTACCTCAGAACCAGACTAACGTAAGTCCATTTTCGTCATTTCTCGATAGAGGGGAAAAACGATGTATTCGACAATCGTTTTTTCCCTATATCGAAAAATGACGAAAATGAACTTACGTTAGTCTGGTTCTGAGGTACAGAAATTACCAAACCAGAATTTAAATAAATTAAAGTATGCTTAGGGGTCATGAAAAACCCCCCCTCGTGAAAGGGGTCGTGCGAACTTATTGTCGCATTAAGTTCACCACAAGTCACATTGAAATAAATCCTTAAAATATTAAAATTCACTAAAATTATTAAAAATCTCTTGAGCGTATTTTTCTTTTAATTCTGAAAAAAAATTTCAACTCCGAAAAACGTGAAGTTGATGGTCACTATTGTTTCTAAATATGAATAAGCAAGAAGAAAATGTTGTATATAGCATTAGGAATTGACAAACTTGTAATATGACGTTTGTAAATATAAAATAAATGAACGGGGGAAGGAAACTGGGATGGCGAAGGAAAATAATTATTGATCAGAAAGAGTACCTAGTGAAAACAACATCACTTTTAATCCTAATTTTACATCACCTTTTCATTAAAGATATTTCAGTCAGCAAAATTTTCAGTGTGAGAAATTCTTGAGTCTTATGAAAATGATGCCTACTTACTGAGTAATTTGTAGAACAAATCTTTTAACGTTCTCTTACTTTGTTGCAGATTTATTAAATGAAACTGCATCGTGATTACCTGTTCCGCTCTTTTGTTTTCGTTACCTTTTTCTTCCTTTCCTTTTATGAATTGAATAACTGTTTAATCCACGTCGAAATATTTCGCTTTTATGCGAATTTAGATTTCGTTTCATCGAGTTTCAAATGCAACGTTTGAATTTTTATGAACAAAATACTTTATTGAAATGGTAATACTTTGGGTACATCAACTTTGATGTCTTGAAATTTAAAATTACACAAAAGGGAAATAATTTGTAGTGCGTGTTTTAACAATGAAGAGGCGACTCATAAACGCTGCTAGTATTTATACTTGAAAATTTACAACCAGTTAGAATATTAGAGCAATCAAATTTTGTTTGGAAACATAAAAAGAGCATATTTTTAGCGTATTAAATTTACAAAAGAGGAATTTTGTGAAAATTAAGTGCAAGTTCAGGAGTATTTGAATAAATGTTTATAAAACGTGAATATTAAATGATGTGAAAGAAGCTTTCTTATCATAAACCTGTTTTTTATCTCATGTTAAGTTACGCTTATGAAGCTTAAAATCATACGAACTTAAATTATTAAACAATGCATCCTTATGAAAACCGGAAAACAGAAACAGAAATGAGTGGTAAAAAATATTGGTTTGTTTCTGTCGTAATTACACCGAGCTTAAGCTTAAATATAGTGTTATCCGAGAGTCAGTTAAGTCAGTAGAATCAGTCAAATCGTTTTTTAAAGCAACATCAAAACGACATTCTGCGAAAGGCTAGATATGCTATGATTTCGTTTGCTTCTAACACTAACACCAACTTTTAGTCTAAAATGGATTTATGTAATTTCTTCTTTCCATTATAGACAAACATTCCGCGTGTTTCTGAGCCGTGTTCCTGTCAAAACCGCACCGTTTTATCGAAAATATTTTAACTCTACAAGGTTTTGAAAAGTCTACTGATTTTTGTATCAACCTATCCAATTAATAGTCTCAGCTTTTGTTTTTTTACATAAAATATTAACTACAAATCGGTTACAATTAGGGTAACTTGAAAAATACGGAGGTCATTTAAAAGTTTTTAGGCAGGGACTGCAAAGTTCAACCCTTTTTATTGCAAAATAACAATAAGATACATATAAAAATTCATAGTTACCTTATGCTAAAAAATCAAAGGTAGAAAATGACCCCCTCCATTGGCCATCCAAATGACGGTCCTACCAGAAAGACATATCAGATGTATGCTATGTAAATAGGAAAGGTTTAGTTTATCTAAAAATGATAGCAATTTTTCAAACATTAAACATCTGAGTAAACTCCAAGAATACATAATTTAACTAGCAGCTAATGCACGAGCACTAAAAAAAGGATACTATTGGAGTAAAATCAATCATAAAGCATCCAAAATTGCCGTTTAGTAATTACTCTCGTAAACTTCTCATATCGTCCTTCATTAATTATCATTAATAACTTCTGTTCAGAACTTAATAACATGTCCTAATTATAGGAGCATTACTGGTTTTCATCGAAGCTTTGAATCTTTTGAAATAGCAAGGAATCAGCAGATTAGTACCAATCAGCAAGTATTTTTGAAATTAAGTTGCAATTCATTTTCAATAATTAAAGCGTCTTTTACGATATCACTAAAGCGCTTCAAAATAAAGGCATTTCTACATGAGTTAAGTGTTTTCTACTATTCTGGGAAAAGTCTGCATTAAGATGTCTTGAGTAAAGGATGTTGAAACTTCATTTCAAAATTAGATTTTTATAATTATTGTTTTCCTTTTTGTGAAGTAAAGCAATATCTAAGAGACTGATTTAACTGAAGTAAAATATGGTTACTATTTTATAATTTTACTAGGCAACTCGCCCGAACCATTCGCGCTTGGCAGCAGTAGTTCAAAAATCGAATTTTTTTAACAGTAATGTTTTTAAAAATAAGCACAAAGGGAATTGTTATTTTGCTTGATTTAAAAGAAAATGAAGTCATGTCCTACTTTTGTAGTTTATGATGTATTAAGGAAACAAAAACAAAAAAAGCATCTTTAAGAAGCATTATTCATTCTTTTTTACCATGCTAAAGTAGACATTTTCACTTCTGGTTTTAATGCAACAGTACAACTGTGGTTTAAAATCTTGTTATGAGTTTAGATAATATATTCTTGGAAATTTGAATCTAAAATAATCAGTGGAAAAAAGTCATTTGAAAGCGACAAAGCCCGTGGCAGGATCGAACCCACGATCTTCACATTTCTGGAGCGACGCTTTATCCGACCATGTCAATGAGCCCTAAATTTTGGATGCTATTTATTGAAATAATGTTTAATAAAAACAGGAAAAAAGGTTTTTTTAACAAGAAATAAAATAAGAAAAATAAATTTTTACACAGTGGGTAAATTTTTGCATCATTAGCTGCCATGTAGTTTGATGAAGGAATCAGGAAGACCTTGCGTGGTGACAGAAAAACAGGCTAGATACACGTAGATGATATATAAGATTGTGTAGTTCTGAAGCTGAATAGCTGCAGTGATTGCAGCGGTATAACCGCAGCGTTTTACTAGATTTATAATGTTTAATAATAATTTAAGGTGTAAAACTATGGAATAGACCTTTTTCTAGGATTTTGAATCTGTGCTTCTCATATGGGACATTGTGACGGTGACGGTCACACCGCGGTGGCTTTGCACGGGTCGATTAGTGCATGTTTTTTTTAGGTGCCTTGAATTATTGTGTTGGAAGTGAAACTTACACTGTTAAAAGTTTTCCTGAAATCTTACGGTAAAAGTTACTGGTATCCATGTTGCCAGTAACTTTTACCGCAAAATATTTTTTTACTGTAAAATTTTACAGAAGAGTAAACGAGAATTAAAAAGCGCGAGATACGAACGACAAGGATAAAACCTGGGATCCAATTTTTTCACACTGCTTTATTATCCACGGTACAAGATGAGATACATCAGAAGAGCGGAAATAGGGTGTCGTCTGCATTTCACAGTAAGTCACTTGGTGATCAATTGGCACTGAAGTCGCAATTTTTTTATCAGTACAATTCACTGTACAAATTTTCTGCACGGTAAACGCTACATTTTACAGTAACATTTACTATAAAAGCTTCCTGAATTTTTAACAGTGTAACTTTGGTAAATTTAACTGTAGTAACAAAAACTGAAACTTGATTTAACTTGTACTTCACGATGTACCTTCAACATCTCATCAGCTTGTTATATTCAATAGTCTTTAGTAAAAGTATAGTTTCTGTTTTCCAGTGCTGCGACTGCCATTTTGCTTTTTAATAATAACTTTATTGTCATAGTTTGAAGAGGACAATTTAGATATGTATCGAATTATCTGTTCAGTGATGCTTTGGCATTAAAAAAATATAAAAGATAAATTTGTTGAAACTCCCGAATTATAATGATATTTGCACAGATATTTCCATTGTTTAACAGTACATATAAATTACTTACTCTTGGTAAAGGGTTTGGTTTGTGCTTTGATGATAGTTTTAATGACATGCTGAATACGAAAATCAATATATACAGGGTGTCCACTCCAATCGTGGACCAATAGCTAATTTCTAAATCGTTAGAGATAAGCATATAGTTCATTTAGGAAAAAATCTCCAAATTATGAAAGGAATTTTGGGTCTATTCAATGTTTTTCAAAAAATCAAATTTTGAAAGAGTTACGAAATTTAAATTTTTATACAGCCCCCCAGTCCTATCAATCATATTTAGTAAAATATTCTTGACACTGTAACGTTTAAAACTAAAAAAAAAAAATCACTCCTCTACGACAAAAATTGACCGAGTTATGACGTTTTGAAAAATCAAGATTTTGAAGGATTTCGCATACGGTCCCTTAAGTGATCTCTCGATGACGTCATGAAATAATGCAAAATCTTGATTTTTCAAAACGTCATAACTCGGTCAATTTTTGTCGTAGAACAGTGATTTTTTTTAAGTTTTAAACGTTACAGTGTCAAGAATGTTTTACTAAATATGAATGATAGGACTGGGGGGCTGTATAAAAATTTAAATTTCGTAACTCTTTCAAAATTTGATTTTTTGAAAAACATTGAATAGACCCAAAATTCCTTTCAAAATTTGGAGATTTTTTCCTAAATAAACTATATGCTTATCTCTAACGGTTTAGAAATTAGCTATTGGTCCACGATTGGCGTGGACACCCTGTATATATATTTTCTTTAGAGATCGTTTTGACAATATAAGCCTACTTTCAAATTGGAAAAATAAATACGAAAAAAAGCTTAAAATATTGAAATAATCTTCTCAAAAAACAATAATAAAAACTGAAGTATAATTAATTAACCAAAGAAATAATAAACATTAAAATTCGAAGAAAATTTTCCAAATGAGAATTAAAAATAAAATAAAGTAGAACTATAAAACCAGGGGGCATGGCATGTGTATCTAACCCCAATTATAATAATATCTGCACAAATATTTCCATAAACATTACATATAAATAACTCTTTCTCCAGTAAACAAAAGAACAAAGCGAATCAAACTTATTTTTTGTTGGGGTCTTACAGGGATTTAGCTAATAACTACTCATGGCATCCAAAAACATTCTCACCTCCCCTTAAATCGTCTCATCTGCTAATAAAGTTCCCGATTGAGAAGAAAAGTATTCACCACAGAAGAGGCATATTAGCAGAAGCGTACCACAGAAAGTAGTTTTGTGGCTTATCGCAGGGCATCGATCCTAAAACTAATTCTGGAAAATGGGGTAGTCATCCATAGATGGGGATTGTGTAAGAATGTAAGGAGGCATCAGTGTCTCTAACTAGAAAGAGAGAAACATAATAAAATTCTTACTTTTGATAAAGAGTTAGGTTTATGCTTTGCTGATAGTTTTAATGACATGCTGAGTAAGAAAATCAATACGTGTTTTTATTTCTTGGGGATCGTTTTGGCATTATAAGTATATTTTATCGTTGAAAAACGACAGATGAAAGGTGGTTTAGGATGTATCTCTAAAAGCAAAAGTAAAACTAAATTAAAATGAAGTAATGGAAGAAGTAATAAAAGTAATAAATTGAATAAATAGTTTCAAATATTTTTATTTTTTTATTTTCTAATGGGGCATTATGATTAAGTTCGGCAAAAAACATGTGTAAAGAGCAAAGAAAAAATAATACAAAAAAAAAGTTGAAAAGGTATTTATATACTTCAAAATCACTAATTCAGTATGTGTCTCTTGCCTCCCAGTAAGAGCCGGGTTCCACACCAGCAGAAAACCGACTGAAACCGAAGGCAGAAACCGAAAATCCGGGTACTTTTAATAGGAAAACCATTTACTCCCATTTTAAGTTTCTGCTTTATTTTTCTGCTGTACGTCAATGTGGAGCTTGGCCCTAAAGCTCGACAAGAACAGTCTTGCTCAGAGTATCACAGAGGAGAAGATATGCGAAGAGCTTCACAGAGCTAATATCGGAGAAGGAGCAAGTTTGAATCTAGGAAGATTTCGTACGCATATAAGCCCGGTGGCAACACTGTATTCAGCAATCGCTTTACGCCTTGGGCCATTACACAAATCCGGGATAGCATACTTTCAAGACTTATGAGAAACAAGTTCTTTTATAGATCGTTTACTAAGAACTTTAATAGTATATAAGGGCATAGGACGATGGATGCTCTGCTCGACTAAAGCATCTTTCTAAACCAGGAAATCGGCTTTCTCATTAAATGGAATTCACAGTGGGCAAGAGCCCCCTGGAAGACTATAACCCTCTACTAAAATAATAAAAATATAAAAAAAACATAAACGGAAGTATTATTATAACATCAGAAATTCTTTCTTACTCTGTTATCTCACCCTGATAACTTTGAGGGAATACAATCAACCTTTAAAATATATTTTTCTTACTCAATATATTTCGACCAGAACCCCTTATTTAATCATTGTATAGAACAAGAAGTTCTTTCAAGAACTAAACGAGCCTACTTTCCCGTACATCGACATCGGCATTCTAGCATCTGATCATTATTCTCTTGATTATCTGAGACTGAAAATTATGTCAAAGATACCTTTTTAGCACTTAAAGCTGATTTCTGAAAGCAAAATATACCCCTCTCATCAGATGAAATAGACACATTAAAAGTAAATAAATGAATAAATAAAGTTTTTTCGCACCTTTTAAAGAATGTAACTGTTACAGTTCTTCCGTAGAAAAATTTAACAATCGTTTTCAAAAGAAAAAAAATAATAAACAAAATAAAAGTACAAAGAACATCAAAACACATTTTATCAAAGAAAGGAAAAAAAAAACTCGTCCGTTAATAAAATGTCTCGAATTTCACTTTTAATCCGTAGCCAGTATATAAATAAAGAATAAAATGCCCTCGTTAATGAAAATTTTGTTACAAAAAAATAAATAAACAAATAAAATGAAACAAATGAATAAATAAACAAAAAATGGTCTGCACAGTCAGTCATTTTTTTTTCTGAGTCTGCATTTCTGCCATGTTTGCGGAGTCGGAGTCGGAAACAGAGTCCTCACAGCAGATTATTCAGAAAAGTACTTTACAAACATTATTTATCAAAACCATTTTCTTACAAAGTTAGTTTGAAGGAGATCCGACTTTAAGTTCAGGATCAACATTCAACTTAAATTACCCGTAGGCGCTAATGTTAAATTTTTTTTCTGAACGGTTCAATATTAAACGAAAAATGGTTCAAATAAAAAAGCGAAATATGGGAATGAGCCTCTCCGAGATCTTTCAAACCAAAAAAAGTTTATTCCATTCGGACGGTTCACTCAAAAGTTATTAAGTGGGGAAAGGTTGTTTGAACGATTCAATGTTGAACGAAAAAATGTTCAAATTGAAAAGTTAAATACGGTAATGAAGTATCCTTGCTGAGATCCTTCGAACAAAAAAAAAAGTTTATTTAAATCGGACTGTTCATTCAAAAGTTATTAGGGGTGACCGCTTGCTTGAGCGGTTCAATGTTGAACGAAAAATTGTTCAAATCGAAAACGTAAATACGGGAATGAAGTATCCTTGGTAAGATCTTCGAACAAAAAAAAGTTTGTTCAAATCGGACTGTTCAATCAAAAGTTAGCATCGCGGGACAGGTTGTTTGAACGGTTCAAAGTTAAACCAAAAATTGTTCAAATCGAAAAATCAAATATGGGAATGAGCTGTACTCGCCGAGATCTTTCCAACAAAAAAAAAAAGTTTGTCTAAATTGGAATGTTCATTCAAAAGTTATTGAGGTGGGGGGGGGGGGGGGCAGACAGACCGAACGACACACAAATTCCCTATTTCAATACCCTACTTTCAAATTTTTAATTTTTCGATATTTATTTTGCCTGTTTGTTTCTTTTTGGCTTTTCTTTCAGACTTAGCGATATTTTTTCGATGCGTTAAGCCACTTTTAATACTTTTTTCGTCTTTCTTTTATTTTAAACGGGAAAGTAGGTTAAAAATGAATAAAGTTAAATAGATTAAAACGTTAAAGTGTATTTTATAAAATTTACGATGCTTAGCAATTAAAAAGACGGTTATTATGCAAAAACGGGAATTGAATAAAATTGACAACAAAACAGATAAAAACACATTTTATTTTGTCGAAAACATTATTTTTTTGTAGGCAATACTGAAAAAAAATTCAAATTCTTTTCATTTGACCAACATCTAAAAGCCACTCAAAAACTTTTTGCAACAGCTTTTTTTAAAATAGTTTTTTGTGACGGTTTTTTACCTTTAACGCGCTTCCCCTGGGCTACAAAAACAAATGAAATAGCTGGAAAGCTTCTACGATTTCAAAGAGCTGATCTTTTATTTTACACATGAATAAATGTTTCATCGAAGGAATCCATCCATTCACTAAAGAAAACATCCTTTATGTAGGAACGCACTCTGGGGTTTGAGGTTTTGAATTTACTGTAAGTACATTTTAGTTAACTTAGTATTACCTGTAAAGTTCACAGCCTTATCTACTTTTAATTAGGACATTTTACGATTACCGTGTTTATGATAACATCTTGGAAGGATTTTCTTGGAAATGCTTTTATGATTTTATGAAACTATTTCGATTAGTGCATTTCAGTCCTTTAGTGTTTTCAATAGCATTATAAAGTGTGAAATGTTTGAAAATTTTAAGAATCTAAGCCTTAAATGCCACGCATTGATATTTAGCAATGTACTCCATTTTGTGTTCTAAAATACTATAGCAAAAAAGCTCTGTTGTTGGGAAGGATCAATAGTCTGTGAATAATATGCTATTAAATCAATTTTAAACTTGTAAAACGGAGATCTAATTTTGGTGGAAAATATTTTTTCAGCATTTGTAGCATATACACATTTTGTTTAGTTTTTTTCCTGCTCGCTGTGGAATATACGGAAATGAAGTAGCTGACTTTCTGGCAAAAAAGTGAACTGGAGTATTACAAATTCCAACAAATCCAGTCCCTTATCCTGCTGTAATATTTTTACAAAGTTTAATTATGTTGCTAATTTTTGCCTTTTTGAATTTTACAAACTTTGTAACTCTCATTGTCGCGTTTTGGATATTTTTAATATGTCTTTTAGTAATTTTAAGGCTATTTGTTCTAGTATTTTAAATGTGTAATTTGTTTCAATTCGTTTGTTGTCTTTTAAATTTTTACAAAATTTTAACTTCTTGTCGTGTCTCAAATATCTTTAACCTGCCTTTTAATTGTTCTAACAAGTTTCAATATTTTTAATACATAATTTGTTTTATTGTTCTTGTTATACTTGCCACTGTAATTGAGTTTGTCTGTAGTGCGCAATACTTTAAATAGATAAAAAAATAAATAAATAAAAGTAATGCGACTATTAAAAGAAAGAATGAACGACTTTCAGTCCAGGCAGTCAGACCTGATAAAACGTAAGAGCTGGAGAGAATCAATCATGGCAATACCAGATAGCCCGAGACGACATGCTGTAGCAGCAATTTGTCTCGAGACCGGCCATAACTACCTTGCTGCCCACCTTTTTAGGATTAACATATCTCCCTATTGTTAAACCTCATCGGCTCTAATACAAATTGTTAAAAACATCACACAGCATTTGACAATGTTTTCCGAAACATCTGTTTTTAAAAATAATTGAATGGCTTGAAATAAAATCTTTAGGTGTTTTTTCCCTTTAAACTGAAAATAATTTTTTAAAATAACTTATTTTAGTCGCCCAATTCGATAAATTAATATTCAAAAACGGAAACGTTACTAAAAATTTCTTTGGCAGTGACAGCGAAAACTGAAGGTGAGATAATAATTCCTCAAAAACAGATCCGAGACTTTTTTGTTGTTTTCTGATTTAGTAAATAATTTAAATTTGTAATTAACTTTTTAACTTCTACTATTGTGCTCAACACAGACTTCTGCAAGCCCTGTGCATTACTTTGTGGAACACGAGGAGCTTGTAATTTTTTGTGATGAGTAAAAAAAAATAATAAAAAAAACTTGACATTTATAATTTCCTCAAAATTTAAGTTGTTATTGTTATTTATTCCGTTTAAATTAGATTAAGTAAGAAGAATTTAGGAAAAACAACAGCGCTAATATTTTCTTGTAACGCCGTCATGTTGAAACGCCAATTAGTTATCTTCATTTTATCTCTTCAGAATAAAGAAATAATTTACTTCCGTAATGATTCCTTTTATCTCAGAAAGACTTTATGACACAAGAACCAGAACTGTGCGGTGGAGATAACTAACATCATTATTGAAATGATACAGAGTGTTGTGAAATCATAAGACATAAATATTATTTGGGGAAAGAAGTTCTTACCTTTTTTTGTTGACAAATGAATAATGATGTAAACAACATTTATTTAAAAAAAAATATTTTCCCTGGAATTATTGAATTGTATTTGTATATGTTACGCTTGTGGGTTAATGAAAATCAGGTGATTGCAGTGTCGGATATAGAACAGAGCAAGTTGTGACTCTTGCTCTGAGCGGGTTATTCTGAGGGCCAGCAACTGACTCTATTTTTGTTTTTTAACCCCTGACGCAACACGGAAGGGAGGGTTGGACGTATCTGTGTATCTCTCTGTGGCACCGTACAGCGCAAACGGATGGACCGATTTCGAGTTTTTTTTTGTTTTGTTTGAAAGGTGAAGTGATCGAGAGTATTCTCAGCTAGGTCGCGTCTTCGAATGACATCAATTAACAAAGACATTATTTAAAAAACCTTCAAAACGGTTTTTAGAGATTTTTGAAGTGAAATCATACCAGAAAATTTAAAACAATCGTACCAAAAGAGAGAAGAAAAATTTCTGCGTCTTATAAGATGTATTTGGAACTTCTATGCAAAATAGAACTAGAATTACAACGTTTTTTAGAAAATGCTGCTAAGGCTTAAAACTACAGGTTCGGAAACCGCTATCATTGTTGCCCGACGAGGAAAAAAAACCTCAATGATTTAAAATGTTTATCTACTGACAGTTTCTATTTGTTAACAATAAAAAAAATAATATAATATATATTTAATATAAGAATTTTCAATTATTATGCTTTTGCGACTAGCGAAAGCTATTAATTATATTTAGATTTAAAATGCTTTATGACCAGAGAAGTTCGTTTGAATATGAGATTGGTGATCAGGGTCAGGGGTTGTTTAAATTTGTAATCTAATCTTAGAACTTGTTTTCGTTAAAACACGATGTAAAAACTTGTAGGAAAATGGGTAAGGGCGGCAGTTTCATGATTTTGCCACGGCTCGGAAAAATCGTCGATGCGGCCCTGGGGTGGTTGGATGTGTTTTTGTTATGTGCCCTCATTTGCCTTTTATCTTTTCTATTTTTATCTATGTTTGAATTGTTGCTCTGCTAAGTAAAACTGATATTGCAGTTTTGGGCTGGTAATAAGTTCAAACTTAAAGCAGTGAGTAACCGCACCTAAGCAAGGGCTAAGGCAGAAATATGCAATACACCGCCAACTCGACCATTTCGATCCATGGACAGCTGTTTCGAGCTTATTCTGCTCTCATCAGCATGGAATACGAAATTAGTCGAGTTGGAGGCAGAAATCCTCTTATATAGCAAAGAGAGCCAAAAAAAAAAAGAAAAACTGGTAGCTAATGTGAAATTAGAAATACCAGCGAGCGACCGCACTTAGTACAGTACAACTCGTATATACCTTGCACTCTGCCCAAAAAAAATTTACGAGTTGTACCGTACTAAGTGCGGTCGCTCGCTGGTATTTCTAATTTCACATTAGCTACCAGTTTTTTTTTTGGCTCTTTTGCTATATAAGAGGATTTTTGCCTCCAACTCGACTAATTTCGTATTCCATGCTGATGAGAGCAGAATAAGCTCGAAACAGCTGTCCATGGATCGAAATGGTCGAGTTGGCGGTGTATTGCAAATTCAAACTTGTTTGATGTTGGTATTCAGTGCAATACAGTGGAGTTTAACTTGTTCGAAAACGTTATTGACATAAAGAGCCCTGAGCTGCAAGTGCTTATTTAACTCCGGAAAATTGAGGCATTGTCTGAATTGCGATTATTGTTATTTTTAATGAGTTGAAAATGTTTTGCCAGTAAATGAAAAAATGTGGCCAATCCACACAAAAAGTGCAACATTTATTTTTCATAGCGAAATAAGAATGCAAACGAAGTAAAAAAAGGCAAATGTGAACACAAAGCAAAGCATCCAAACTGTAAAAAGCTGTTTTTATGCTTTTATTTGTCGACCGTTTTGTATTTTGATATTTATTTTAAAATTTACTAGTAGGTATTCACCATTAAAAGTAAAATGAAAATTACTTAAAGTCAAAACTGGGAAAGTAAATTTTAAAATTATTTTCCTGTTTTAATATCAGCTCGAATGATTTAATAAGTTGATTTAACCCTCCTCTACCACGGTGGTTTAAGATCACACATACACTACTGTTGGGTCGGATGCGACATACCCTTTTTTGAGCCTTTTTTTCACATAAAAAACTATTTATCTTTTGGAAATTGGATAATAATGTAGAGTAATGATACTATAGGATGTAAAAATAAATTAGGCAGAATTTTAAATTTGATTTGGGTCGGATACGACCCATCGTAGTAGAGGAAGGTTAAGTACCTAATGACAAAAGGTTTTGGAAATCACGGTGTAAGATAAATAAATAATAATTGTGATCATGCTTTTTGTACAGAAGCAGTCTTATTTCCTAAAGTATTTTTGAATCCTTTAAATTACTGATGTACAAATAGTTGATACTTGCTTACATACAATTAAATTGAGAATTGGTAGCATATATGATAAATTAATGGTGATTATTAAAAGTGATAAAACGAACTAAAAAGTCTCAAACATGATCTGTACCATTTTCGCAAAGAACCTTTAAAATAAACAATGATTTAGGTTTTTGCTTCCTAAGCTAAATTTTGAAAAATTCTACCCTAAAAAACGAGGTTTCGTTAACAACAAAATTCAAACACTTTATATATGGGTTATTTACGGTCAATGAATTTTTGTGTCCACGAAGGAAAAATAATGTGTTTAATTTCGCACTCATTATTTCACTAGTCGCCGCTATTTTTATGATTGTAGTGGTAAGGGATAGACGAATTTCCAAGTTTTGGTGTTTTTATTGATACCAGGGGAGAATGCCTTGCCAGGGGTGTGACACTATTGGCAGAATTCTGGCTTGATTTACTATTATTTCACTTATTTTTGGGTGTAAAATCAGAGTGTGGACTCATTTCTATTAGACCTGCGTCCAAAAATTTTTTTGAGCTGTATAATAAAATAAAAAAAAACAATCTTAAAAGTCGGCAAGTCGCATACAAGTCGCACCGCAGATCCTTGACAAAATTACTTACCGCATTATTTAATTTTATTCAAATTACATACACAGGTGCAATTAAGATGAAAAATGAAATTTATTATGTTTGTAATGCATTTTTAATGAATATTTACCTTGTTAAAAAACTAAACTGCAAGGGGAGTGATGCCAGATAAGTAACAAAATGGCACATTACCTATAAAAACAACATCACGCGTTCTTCTTGCCAGAACTTCCCGTAATCCGTGATGTCTGCACTCAATAAACATTGCATAATACACTGAAGTGACAAAAGTCATGGGATAGCAATATGCAAATTTTCAGATGGCAGTAGCATCGCATAGAACAGGTATAAATGCGCAGTGCTTTTACAGAGCTTTCATTTCTGTTCAAGTTATTCATGTGAAGAGGTTTTAACGTGATGATGACCGCACGACGTGAATTAACAGACTTTGAACGCGGAATGTTAGTTGGAGCTAGACGCATGGGTCATGCCATTTCGGAAATCGTTAGAGAATTCAACATTCCCAGATCCACTGTGTCAAGAGTGTGCCGAGAGTATGAAATTTCAGGCATAACATCCCACCATGGACAGCGCAGTGGTCGACCGCCTGCACTTAAAGATCGAGACCGGCGACGTCTGCAAAGAGTCGTAAATTCTAACAGACAAGCAACACTGCGTCAAATCACCGTAGAAATCAATGTGGGACGTACAATGGACGTGTCTGCTAGAACTGTGCGGAGAAATTTGGATTTCTTGGGCTATTCCAGCAGAAGACCGACTCGAGTGCCTTTACTGACAGAACGACATCGCTTGCAGCGACTCTCGTGGGCACGTGAGCATATCGGTTGGTCCCTAGATGAATGGAAAACCGTGGCCTGGTCCGATGAGTCACGATTTCAGCTGGTAAGAGCCGATGGTAGGGTTCGAGTGTGGCGCAGACCCCACGAAGCCATGGACCCAAACTGTCAGCAAGGCACTGTTCAAGCTGGTGGTGGCTCCGTAATGGTGTGGGCTGTTTTTTCATGGCATGGACTTGGTCCTCTAGTGCGACTGGACCGAACATTGACTGGAAATGCTTATGTGCAGCTACTTGGAGATCACTTGCAGCCATTCATGGACTTCATGTACCCAAACAACGATGGGATTTTTATGGATGACAATGCGCCATGTCACCGGGCCACAACTGTTCGCAATTGGTTTGAAGAAAATTCTGGACAATTCCAACGAATGATTTGGCCACCTAGATCGCCCGACATGAATCCATTGAGCATTTATGGGACACCATCGAGAGGTCTGTTCGTGCCCAAAATCCTGCCCCATCAACGCTTTCACAATTATGGACGTCTATCGAGACAGCATGGCTCAATATTCCTGCAGAAGACTTCCAACGACTTGTTGAGTCCATGCCACGTCGAGTTGTTGCACTTCGCCGGGCAAAAGGAGGGCCGACACGATATTAAGAGGTATCCCATGACTTTTGTCACTTCAGTGTATAACATTAATACAATCAGTTTCACATGAAGTTTTTCTATACTTAAATAGCGTAGAATCGAGCACATCTGTTTTCCAAACAACAGTTGCTCAAACTATGTTTTTAAAATTAGTACTAATAGTGAAATCTCATTACAACAAATATCAATACAAAGAAATATCCGTTTCAACGAAATGAATTTTCAACCCCGACAAAATTTGTGGTCCCTTGAAGCTTGTTGTAAGGGGATTTCACTGTATTTTCTTCACGTTGTGTAAACCAAAGAAGAACTTGTAAAAAATAATATACTGTGCTCTTTCTTTCTTTGTTTCGAATTATTTATCTTGCAAGTGAATGCAAGAAAAACCATTTATCTCTGGAGATAAAGGAGTGTAAAGAAGATTTATTATTTGAGCATTGTCTTTTTGTTTTAAAAGCAACCTATCTGTGGAATTACAGATCGAAAATCGAATAAAATAATAAAATCTTCACAGTTACTGCTCGAAAATGGTGCCTTGCCGACATTTAACTCGCAAAACTAAGAAGGATTGCAATCCGATTGCAAAAGTTTCTCTAAATCTGTTTTCTTTGTAAAATCGAAAGACAACTAGCAATTTGTACTACTGATCGAATTATTTGATTTAGCAGTCAATACGAGAGTGATTCAATAAGTGATGTGTCTAAGGGAGTTTTCGTTTCATTTATTTCAAATTTCTAAATAATGCATGCTAAGTAGTTTAAATCTTCTGAATAGTTTTCCAAAAGTTAATGGAATAATATAATTACTGATGGAAAGTGAGATTGAGTGTCCTAACGTTAAAACGTATAAGTGATGCTTACTTTATTTGATCCTAAAAATATTTTTAACTTTAATTACCACAATTTTTGCATATATCATCTCTAAATTTAAGTTTCATAATTGTCACTAGTGCTAAAACCAAAATGCATATTTTTCTTAACTTTGGTTGGTTTTATGGAACATTTTCAAATTATTGTCTTAGTTTTACTGTAGTGTTAACTTATTTATGACTGTGTGAAGTATTATTACAAAAAAAAAGTGCATGGACTACACGCAATATGCGGAAAACCCTGTTATGATATCCAGAGACTGCGGTTTCGTCCGTGTTATTGACTCAACAGTCTGGAGGGTTGGGGAGGGGGGTTCCCAGTAGTCAGACAAAAACTGTTTTTAGTCACAAATATTGATAGAATAAGTAAAAAAAAGAAAGGAAACATGTAGCCAGAAAACACTTTCATTTTCCCAACAGCTTGTTTTTAATTTTTTTCAAATATTCGATTCCTAAAACGAAGTCAGCGTCTCGTATGACGTTACAGATGAAAAAACTTTGGTGCTAAGTCAGGCCGACGCATCAGCCATTTTGTATCTCTGGAGACCTCAACTCCTCCACAATGAAAAATCCGAAACAAAATGGCGCCTCGTCAAAATAGTGGGCTTGTTTGAGGCGTTTTGATCACTTGTAACTTCAACCTCTCATATGCTCTACAGATTTATCTTCTTCCCAATGTTTCTGTATTTTATAATCTGTGCCCTGTTTCTTAATGCCTGTTGGCTTTCATGCTTTCAACTATCTGAAAAGAGAGTTAGTCTCCTGATGAACACACTTTACAATGGTTATGTGCTACAATCTGTCGATAACGAATTGAAACAATACCAAGGTACTAATTGAACATTATTATTTGGTTGAAATAATCATTTTGGGGAAATTTAGACCCTTTTTTGGACCGTCCCTAAAAAGGGAAGCTAGGCATTAATGGGTTAATGACATGAAACGATGTTTTGGAAGTTTTGCCAAACACATCAATTCCAAAAAGGAGAAACAAAATACAAACTGCTCTGAAAATTGAATTCATTGTAAATTCAGCGTACAATTTAACAATGGTAGACTCCCATGTGGACTCCGATGTTTGTTCGTATACTATGATTCTTGTAGCTTCAGTGTTTTTCTTTGAAAGAAATACAAAATTGATTGGTTAATAAAAAAAAAATTCTTCAAAAAACGAACATATTTTTCCAGTTGTGTTAAGCAACATAAATAAACAAATATATTTATATGATGATCACAAACTCAATGTTATTTAACATTTACTGAAACTATTAATTCTTGTAATTGAAGTAAAATAAATGCAGTCGATACCTAGATAGCTTAGTTTTGATATATTAACTCATTTTCAATAATGCTGCTGTCATTTTTTCCGAACAACTAAATGCTGTTTTGTGTAGAAAAAAATATTATTTTGTACCAGTTTCTAAAAATTCATGTTTAAATTTATGAGATAATTAAGTTTATTACTGTTGAATAATAGCAAGTCAACGATACTAAGATGTTTGTCACGTGTTTTTATCAAGCAGTTACTCCTTTCATTCACATTATTAATACTATTAAAATCTGTTCGCGTCTGTCTGTCTGTCCGTCATAAGCTTGAACTCCTCAAAAACTACTGAGAGTAGAGAATCAAACATAGTACCATTCTACTCGAAATTTCCTATAGAAGACAATAAGACCAACTGCGTAATTCTACGAAGTTAATTAACTGAGATATTAATTAAAACGTTAGTTAAATGTTTTGCACTTTTTAAAATTCCAAGACATTTATTTCTTTCCGTTGCCATTTTGAATAAAAACGTTAGTTAAATTATTGAACTATTTAAAATTCCAAGACTTTTATTTCTTTCCGTTGCCGTTTTGAATTAAAACGTTAATTAAATTTTTGAACTTTTTTAAAATTAAAGAGTGTTATTTCTTTCCGCTGCCACTTTGAATACGTGTCACAACAAAGTTCTATCAATTGTTTTTATTCTAATTACTGACTTATATTTTTTTCTGGTGCCATTTTAAAAATGTGTTTCAAATAAAATTGTAATTGATATTTTTAGCAGGGACTTTTTTTGGCTGCGATCCAAATATTAAAACAACTTTTTCGTTTAGAATTTTGCAATTAATTTTACAGGAAGAAAGCGGTTTGGAAATAATTGTTTTTGGTAAGGAATTTTATTTGTCATTTA
The DNA here is from genome assembly GCA_038373865.1 of Uloborus plumipes. Classification (NCBI taxonomy): domain Eukaryota; kingdom Metazoa; phylum Arthropoda; class Arachnida; order Araneae; family Uloboridae; genus Uloborus; species Uloborus plumipes. Next base: position 58,103 of record JAXGGA010007995.1, read on the forward strand.
GGGAGAGTGTTAAGTATGTGCTACTTTACATCGTTTTTATTTCTGAGGAAACATGTGTAAATAATTCGATTGACTTTTTAATGCAGCGAAGTTTTTTAGCGAGCCGCTTTAGCGGGAAGTAGTTTGTTGAAACTGTCCTCGCTAAAACTTTCCTTCGTACTTTAAATTCGAACCGTTTTGGCGGCGAGTAGTTTGTTGAAACTTTCGTTGCTACTTTAAATGCGAGCCGCCTTGGCGGCGAGTAATTTTTTGTAAACTTTCCTCACTACTTTAAAGGTGAGCCGCCTTGGCGGCCAGTAGTTTCTTGAAACTTTCTTCGTAACTTTAAAGGCGAGCTGCCTTGATGGTGAGTAATTTGTTTAAACTTTCCTCACTACTTTAAAAGCGAGTCGCCTTGGCGGCCTCGCAACCTTAAAGCCGAGCTGTCATGGCGGCGAATAGTTTTTTGAAACTTTCCTCGCTACTTTGAAGGAGAGCCGCCTTGGCGTCGAGAAGTTTTTTAAAACTTTCCTACTTTCCTCACTGCTTTGAAGCCCGTGCAACGTCGGGTCTCGCAGCTAGTTCCTCTTAAATGGGGACGCGCGTCTTCCTCTTAAAGACGCGCGCTGCGGGGCTTTGCCCCATTTTATGGGCTAAAAGCCTGCAATTTTCCTATTCTGCGAAGTTGCAAACTTTTCGATAATTATTAATCATATAGAGCTAGTTTTTAGTAGAGTTATATAGCTAACAGCCAAAACTAATTAAAATAGTTCAAAAATTTAATTAACGTCTAATATTACTCTAATTTGAAAAAAAAAAAAAAGACGGGAAAATTTATCCTCTAGTGACCAGGATGTTGTAGAAACTGCAAATCGCGGCCCTGTACCCTCACCTTCCTGATATTATCTAGTCTTTACTCCAATAACAGTTTAGTTTCGAAAATTGCACACAAGTTTGGAAATAGAGCCCATTTCCATTAACCTAATATTACCGCAATTGGCTTTACACTAAAAAATGAATGTTGCTTTTACAGTATAATACAGTTAATTTTACAGTAATAAACTATAAAATGCTAATTTTACCGTAATAAACTAAAAATTGTTGCTTTTACCTGTATTAAACTGTAAAATTACTAATTTAACAGTTTATTACCGTGCAGTTTACACTTTTAAACTGGAATCTCTTCTGCCATGATTATACTGTTGTTTTTACAGTATAATACAGCTAAATTTCATTGTAAGAAACTGTAAAATTGCTAGTTTTAGTTTATTACTGTGCATTTTACAGTTTTAAATTGAAACCTCTG